>JAYRBW010139778.1:0-15208 GCA_036023295.1 Invenusta paracnida | reverse complement strand
AAAAAATTAGATTTATTCAATATTTCAATTTATGCTGTATATAAATATGTGACATGACATTTGCATTTTAAGGTGAAACATTTATTTAGTTTATAAAAATGTATTCTTGAAAACCTGGAACATAACCAAAAGTAGAAAATCGCATTTATGATATATTTTCATTATGTTCGTTAAAATCTTCGTTTATAAAAAAGTGAAATATGTTGTGAACTTAATAATAAATTAATATGAGTATGTGTTAAAATATAATATAAAACACAATTATACAATTGTAGAAAATATGTACAAAGAACTGTTATTATATTAAAAGAAAAGGATTATTTTGAAATTGATTCCTTCAGCGATAAAAACAACGGTTACAGTGTTAAGATAAATGAATTTTAAAAGAAAATCAAATTCATCAAGTAACAACCGTAATTAAACAAATTAGGACGATTTTTTAACACGTTATTATAGTTGTAATTGGTTAGTAATTAGAAAATCAGGAACACTTATAATAGAAATTGTAAATATAATATGTCTTAAGGATTATAGTGAAATTAATAAACTGAAGAATTATATTAATGGATTAGAAGCTACCATAGAGCAATTAATAAGCTATTATCACTCTAAAGATAACCTACCGGTTCTAACTTGTTTTGAAACAAGGTTACTTTGCAGTGTTTTATTGGTATTTACTTCGGGTACACTAAGGACCACACTAATATTATAAATGTATCCCGGATTGAGACCAATTAAGGTAGTCATGGTAGCAGGGTGATTAACTACATGTGTGGATTCATTAACCCCATCTTCTCTTACAACAGTGATAAATGAGGTGGACCAAGTTCCATTCTCAATATCCCAAGAAAGTGCAATGGATGTTTGTTTAATTTCTATAAAACTGATTGCAGTAATTGATGGAGGTGCTGCAAAAGAAATATCACAAATCAAAGGATGTAGATAAATGATTAATTTTTACTTATATCATGCAATGTAATTCAATTTGTATTACTATCGCAAATTCATCGGGTTTAGATGGCAATATTGTTATAGGTACAACATACAATACAGATAAAATGAACCATAATCCGATGGAGGCAAAAATAATGTTGGCTTAGCGAGAAACATCAACCATTTTTCCCTTTGACATTTCTTGCCAGTAGTAAGTAATCTCCTTACTAGAGATGCTACTCCTTCAAGGAGACGTATATTGTCCTGAGAGACCAGGTGCAATCATCCATAAGAAGAATACAAATTATATGTTCTAAATATAAAATGCATTCTAATTTTTTCGATTTCATTACATTCAATAGTTAATAATAAATAACAAAATAAAAGTTTTTCTATAGAACGAACTGATAAAGTAACAAAAACTTACTTGTCGTAACTTCAGATGAATAGGAACCAATGCGTGTGGTGTTATTTTGTGCCGAATCAAACCAATTGATGACCAGATTAAAATCATAAGTTTGTCCGGGAGTTAAGCCAGTAACATTTATTTCACTTGTCGGATTATTGATTGTAAAGTTCCTGTTGAAATCAACATCATCTTTTGTAGTAATGCTGATCTCTAAAGTGGTCCAATTAACGCTCGAGAAGTTCCATGATAATTGAAATGATGATTGCAAAATATTGCCAATGTTGAAGTCTGTAATAAATAAAGCTAAAATTATGACAACTTTAAGATATACAATTTACACAACGTGTCAAACTGAATAATAAAAAGCATCTTAGACGTTTAAACGTCTAGATGTAGACTGCTAGAATCCAATATATTTTGAATATAGTCAATTAATACAGCCTTACAAAAATTATAATCAAAAAAGGGAATGTTAATAATTTTCCTAATCAGTTTTATTTGTGGACAACAAATTGTAGAAACTAATGTACTTGTTGAGAATAAATGAATATTTACAAAATACATAAGGCTTTAAGAGATTAAGGCAAATGTTAAAAAAATCGTATTCAAACAAATGAAACATTTTATGAAACAGGATGGAAACCCCAGCTAAATGATGCACGTTTGAGTGAGGAATGAACTAACTGTGATATATCAGGTAACGTGGTATCAAAATCAAACGAAACATCAAGTAGCGAGGGAGTTACATTTGGGTAAACTTGAACCCTCATCGGAGGTATAGGTGGCACTTCAAGAGAGCTTCGTTTTTTTAAGAGCCAACTCCACCATTTTACGACCTCTTGTTATATCCATATTTTCAGAATGATTTGTTAAAATTGGCTATCACCTAGTATAATATAATATTATAGTATCATAATATTAACTTAATACAACTTAACAAGATTAAACGCGAGGGAAGTGTCTGCGGCACGGAAGATAGGTTTGGGAGGTAGAAGCGAGGAATTATATAATATCATATTAAGATTAAAATAAAGTAATATACATCAGTCTATAAATTATTGCATGATGCTTCAACTTAACCATAATAATGTCTACATTATGCTTCAATTAAATATTATACTATTAAGTATTATGCAATCCTTTTGACTGTATCTACATCTCACCTATATGCTAACATTTTTCATTGCAGAACGGATATTTGATCACAGCTAATTTGACTGTGTTATAGATGGGATATTTAATTATTTCAGTTTAATACCACATATAAAAATAATTATTTAATCAAACAACTACAGAACATGTATTGTTACTTATATTACACATTTATGTAAAAAGGTGAAAATCCAAAATTTGTCAGATCGGACATTTGATCACGGGGCTGACGATATGTTTTACATTAAACATAAATTTACACATTAGTTAAGATAAAATATGTTAAATAGCAATGTTCATCAATTTAAGCATCAAGTATCTATACTGAAGACACGAAAAATAACTATTCAAGGATTTCAACAATTTGATAAGCTTTACAAAGTATAAATACTTATATAAAATTCAATAAATTTGTTTTCATATAAAATTTACTACGACTTTAAAAATTGTACCCATTAATTGTATTTGAATTTTTTTGATTTAAATATCAAACACATTACCTAGCTAGAATAAGGTTAAAATGTTTGATATATCTGACCCAAACAGAAAAACTCATTAAAAGATGATAAATATCTTATAATATACATATTTTTATTTCATTCAGAACTTATAAAATTCTTTATACTAAAAGGATCCTGCACGTATTTTATTTCAATTCCATTGTTAATTGAATTCTTAAAAAATGTTACGTTCTTTAATTTGTAAAACAAATTATCATATACAGTAATTAAAGAGGCAGCAGTAAAAATATTAAACACATTAAAGTCTCGTACAGTTCTGTATAAATAAATATACAGAAGTCGCAATGATGATCTAAGCAGGATGTCTAATTAGAATTCCTCGTTGTTTACAATAGCTACACACTAGACGTAAAGTATCAAGACGTTTGTAAGTCACACAAACACCAAGTTTTGGCTGCTCTCTTTGCACAAAATAATCTTAAATGTACGAATAAGAAGTAGTCGAAGGTATATGCAACATAGAATAAAAGAGAATATAAGATAATCGTGCATTGCATATTTACTATCTGATCATATACAATAGTTATACACACAAGAATTAAAAGTTGATAGACAAAGTATACACATATACGCTAAAGTAAAAACTAAGAGAATATTAGTTTACGACAGTTTAAATTATGTTGACATAATATGCCTCACCAATATATAACACCACTTGTGTGTAAAATGCAAATGAAAATACTTTTACTGTCAAAATGAATCAAAGTTTCAAATCCAATTTAACTGTCTACACTATCTAATCTAGTTAATGCATATATCTTAAAGTTTAATTAATAAAATTATGTTCAAAAATTATAATTCATGCTTACTAGGTATTGCTCAGGTCAAAGCTAGATAAAAACTTATTTTCCCTATTAATAAAATTTAAGAAGGAAGATTTTGAACATTTTAATGTTTATATCATTTGTATTAAATTACAAGAAGGTATATTGTTTAAAGTGTGCAAAGCTATAACATGAAATCCATAATTATTATAACGGAAAAGAAAAATAAGAAAACAACTTTATGTGAAGCATACAACCATAATTTAATTATTAAATAAATGTGTGTAGTGAAAAATAATACAGAATACATTTGACTTTGCTGACTTTTTGTATTTGTTAAAAGATAGACTTATATATAGATAACCAACGGATGTAGCAGAAGTGGAAGATGAATTTTCACTCTATATAACTAGAATGTATGCTGAAACAATTGTCAAGGATATTGCAATGCATGTATTATAAAAACTAGCGGTCGTATTTAAAGTGTATCTAGTGGCATGTTAGAGATTTAACATTATAATATTGAATCTTCATTGGGTAATTTTATCTCAGATATAAATACACATACAATATACTTCGTTATTGTGAGAAAAAAGAATCCAATGCAGTGTTTTACGTCATCTGTAGTAATGTGTAGTAGAACATTTGGTAGACGTTTGTCTTGCAAGTTATTGAAGTAAGTATATAGTCAGAAATCTTGTCAAACGTATCATATTGTACAAAAATTGACAGCTTTATATACCTAGCGTCTCAATTAATTTACTCTGTTACTAAAATTAGATTACGTTAAAATATATATATGTATTATATTCTTTGAAAATCAAGCCAAAAAATTACATCTATGCGGATATAAAATTTAATATTACTATGAGTGTGTAACAGTAGATCTTAAATAACCCTAATAAATGTTTTGTGGTTGATTATACACTGTAATTTACCTAATAAAGACTGTTGTCAATATTTTAAGAAAGCTAAATATTACACAAAAAATCAATACAATTAGACATATGTATGAGATCAACCTAGTGATATTTTTATTCCAAAACACATTACATAAACAAATTTAGCTACCAGTTTATTTCAAATATGTATTGGAATTATCAATGTTATATTCTTTTACTTCTAGAACGCTATAACCAGCTATATTCAATCATTTATCAGATAAACATGTATGTATAATTAGGATTCAGCAAAAATACTGAACCATTCCTTTATTTCACCAACTTTATCAGAAGCCCATTTGTCGTATTTATTACATTGAAGTATCTGTGTTTATGTAGAGAAATATTTAAAGTGAAATTAATCATTGATTTCTTATTTCAAGAATATGTTTATTTACTTTAGACAAATACAAATATTATAAAATATGCAAAAATATTCTTAAATAATAGTATTTCATCGAATATCCGATATTTAGCATAGAAATCATACTACTAAATTCTACTAAATACTAAACACTATAGTATATATGATATAAACAAGGTGTACGAATCCTCTTATCCGCTTTGTTAAATATATCCATGACAATCTTTAAGTTGATATATCATCAACACGTCGACAAATAGCTTATAAACAGCCTAGCCTCCATGCGAATAAATTATAACGTATAATTAAGAACTATAATACCCGGACGTCGTATTAACGAGTAGGTACTGTATATATATAGGCAGCTGCATGTGATTGTATATATTAAATTTTACCTTAAATTTTCACTGACTGCGGAACTTAACAGAAGAATGTAACGCCAAATTAAGATGGTAATATGTGTAGGTGTTTACTGATTACTTTAATTGGTATACATATATATTATTTTGTATCTATAGAATCGGATGTCTAATATTAATAGTATACAAGCATCAGTAATAGAATACGTCTTCCTATCCAATGTTATTAAATCCTTTACTAAGAACATTTAACTTAAATAAAACATTCAATAAAAAGAAACAAAAGTCATTATGATGTTGACAAAATTTCTAATGTTACAATGTAAGAAGTTCAAAAATGTAATAGAAATAGAGATTAATTGATTAATAAATAAATTAAATACCAGGCAGTCCTTTTCAAATTAATAATTTTGCTCGCATTAAAAAAATACTGGTGTATATTTAGTCAATGTGATCCACATAATAAGTTATGGATACCTAAATATGTAGCTTGCTCTATAGTTAAATATACACCCCTAAATACTCAGATATAATATAACGTAATAAAATAACACCTACAATCGTAAAACTATATTTATGTGTAATATATCTATTTATGTATGATATGATTTTTTGTATGTATTTCAATTTAATTGTACAATCTCAAAGATACATTAATCACGAATTCTAAGCTAAAATAAGATTAAAAACAAGAAATCAATCAAACCAATTTTTTAATATTATTAAGCACCTCTATAAATAGCAAGATTTATGAAAATTATTGTTAAACAATTGGTAAAGAATTCGTAAGAATTCATGCCATTTTCAATATAACTATTTATGTTTATTAAATAAAAATGGGGAAATATAAACGATATTACATAATTTTGCTTCCTTTAAAACAAATCAGTTTTATTTACAGTGCTAGAATATGATATTAAGCAAATGTATAATTAATTTATACGTGTAAACAATTAAAGAAGTACAAAAGTGGTCGAATGAAACTCAAAAGTTACGAAAATATATTTTAATCTTAAATTAAAACAGTTCTCCGCTTTTATGTAAAGAATAGACAAATTAAAATGTCCATTAAATTTAGTTTAATATATAATAATGGAACTAGATAATAAAAAGTGTTCTTAATCAAGATTTTCAAAAAATAGATCCTATTAGTTGTTATAGATTCAGAACTAATATTCATGTATAATATTTATTACAAGCAAAAATTATACAAATAAGATGTGTATTATGTGTTTTAATAACAGTTGAAATATATATTGAAATTACAGATAGGTACACAATAACTTGGTGTTTTCTAGTTTCCACCTCCTTTTTATTTATGTCCCTACAACGTAGTAACTTTATTATGTTATGTTACATAATATATATAACAGCTTGTTTATTTATTATACGTGAGCTACATTACCATCGATTGATATAAATTAATTTCAAAGTAAATTCGTAGATATAAATTAAATAAATATAAACGCTATATTACTAAGAATTTACAGTCTATATACAGCATCCTGTAACATCTGGTTAATATTAGTGTTTACAGTTTACATTCCTTAAATATGCATAGCATGTTATATTGGTATCCGACTCACTCTTCAAAGGTTCCATTTATTTCAATGTAAGAATCGGACTTTACTTTTAAATATTAATATTGTTATAACTTCATTAACTAAGGAAACCCTTATACGATGAATACGATTATATTCATTCTTAGAAATTATCAAGCATGTTGCACTTCAGTTTTGTGCTTATAAGTATTTCTATGTTGCTCGATTTTAAGAACTCTATATTTTTAATATAAATAGATTTATACAAATAACTTCAGAATGTAATATTGTAAGTAAATAATACTTTTGTACAGAGCATAATATACTCGGAGATATAAGATAAAAGAAAGATACTTATTACTAAATAGGTTAACATATGCAGCAGAAAAGAGAAGATTACATTTTTCAAAAGGAGTAAAGGTGTGCATTACTATGACAATCATTTACAATGTAAAACATCACAAATCTACTTAAAAGTGTCAATAAATGTTTACTAAAAATAAACTTGTTCCGCCTTGACTGTAAACTCTTTAGAATGATACCACATACCACATAAAGCATTACATAATGAAAAAATGTAATTTTGTAGATCTGTGTAAAGAAATTATATACAGTATGTAACAATATTAACAATTTTAAGGAATATTATATATTTTAATTATTCAGCTATTGTCTTCTTAACTTTATTTTAATATTAACAATGCTTTTTGCATTGCATGCAAATTCTCTGTCCGATTATGATTTCAGAACATATCACAATATTACTTATACTCTTGCAGTGATTCTTAAGGCGTATATTTAAATAAATTCATATTATATATTATAATTTAATCGCATAGAAAGAAAATATACTAGTACATTTCTGCTCTAAATAAAGAAATGAATGAGCACCGCATAATCACATTAATTATTGTGCATGTATAATACATCTTGTACTAAGTGGCGAAAATATTGCACCTTATGAATAATTAGTTGAGAAGCTATGCGGTGGAATCATTTAGCATAAAGGAGGGCAAAATAAGCCCGGAACTGCTATTTTATCTCTCAGTCTAGTCTAAGAAAAATCTCAATTTTGAATTTCATTTCATTTTATTCAATTTAAATTCAAGTAAAAAAGGCCTTATTGTATATCACATAATAACATAAAATATAATGATAATTACACAATACACCAAAATGACAAAAACTATTATGTAGCATATTAAATATTTGTTCTAAACACAGAAGATTTGTTTAGTAGAGAAATATAGCATTATGGGCAAATTATAGTAGTAAGTAGAAATTAACTCATCATTACATAAGTAGAATTTTCAGGTTATTGAAATTTTTAGAGTATACATATTTATGGGTGGTGTAAAATGAGTTTTGTCATTCATTTTTGTCATGTAGTGTATATTTAAGAAATCAGACAAGAAAAATGACTCACGAGTGGTATCTGGAGTAGGAGCAGCACAAATGACTATACAAAGAGACCATGCCATCAGTCTAAGAGTATGCCAACAAACCTCCATAATTACAATATACTGAAGGTTGGAGGTGTAAGATAACAATGGATAAATAATTCTAAACGTATTAATAAATTTAATACATTCAACACACATTCAATCAGTGTTACACAATAACCAATCAAAGCATAATTGAAGTATGAAGTGATATTACAAAGAGCTGGTCAATATTTGTTAAAATCCACCAATAGGAATGCTGCGATATTTGTGTAATTTGTAGTATTTATGCGAACACAAATAGTATTTCTTTTCATTCTGAATTTCACATAGATGTCGAACAGTGGTTACATTTGGAGATCCGGGAAACCTGTAGTCTATTTATGAAAACCGTAGATATTGTATTCTACATCAAACATCTAGATTGACAATCTAAGTTAAATGATACAGTCACGCGTGTTAGGCAAATTGTTTACTACTGTCCAATTAAAATTAACTCTTAATACGCCATATTTAATTCTAGGTTTATTAGCCAACCATAGTAGCTGATTTATTTTTCATTTATCAATCACGTGCAGGACCGTGGTCGCTATTATCGCACGGCACAAACAAAATATAAAATGTCAAAAAAATGAATAAATCACATGAAATGGATATTTAAAAAAATATGATCTGACAGGATTTTTTTTAAGGAGTCAATATTCGTTGCATTGACCGAGCCATCTGGCAGATTGTTCCACAGAAGAGTGCTTCGTGGGAAGAACGAGTTTTGATAAACTGATGTCCTAGTGTGAGGAATCAGGAGTCTTTGGGTATGGTCCGTCGTGGTGGAATTTGATGCGGTAAGAAAAGCTCTCGCACATATGTCGATTAGATCATTTTGAATTTTGTACATCATTGACACCGATGCTAGACTTCGGAGATGTTCGAGCGTGTTCCATTTGTGGTTTGATAACATTTGTGTTACACTTCTGTTAATATTTCTGTTACGACAGTAATCGCCAGTGACAAACCTCGTTGTCCTCCTCTGAACTTTTACTAATTGATTGATTAGTACTTTCGTGAGTGGGCACCATACTGCTGAGGCGTACTCCAGTGTGGGTTGAACGTACGTCAAGTAGCATTTGACTGGCGGTGGGCAACCGTTAAGGTTTTGTCTAAGAAAGGCTAAAATAAAGTTTGCCTTCTTTGTTATGATATTGATGTGTTCTGTTCAGGCGAGCCTGTGGGTTATTGTTATGCCTAAGTATTTAGCACTTTACTTGGGTGTGTGCATGACCATGAATGCTGTAAGTTCTCGGAGCGTTTATCCACCAGGAGGTAAGTCATTTATATAAATCAAGAACAACAATGGTCCCAACAAAGAATCATTAGGGACTCCTGATATCACTGGTGTCCTGAGTGAAATCTGACCGTCTATGATGACTAGATTATTTCATCCTTTAAGGAAGCTGGATATCCAATTCTCAGTTTTTTTGTTGGATTCCATAGTAACGGGAGGATCTACGTCAAAGGCTATAGAAAAGTCAATGATTACACAGTCAGTTTGGTAGTTTTTTTGATGTTCAATGCCAAATACTGAATGCATTAAAAAATCTGATACTCGGTGGATCTTCTGGCTTAAAAACCATGTTGAGCAATGAATGCATAATAATACATAACAAGTATTTATATTGCCAATATAGTTGATGTGTTGTACAATGTATCTATGATCAAAACACGATGCCTCAATTCTTTATTGAACCTTAGAACCCGCCAGTGATGCCAGCTGTCCAAGATGGACCTCATTGCATTATCAATATTTGAGAACGAAGTATACACATGATACATGTAACTGTACCTGAAACTGGTGCTACACTTTTTTTTCAAGAATCCAACATTTTCAAGTATCAAAGGCCCTATCAATAATGCAGAAGCTATTGGATTCTACGTCGTCGCCATGTCGGGTAGCGGTTTCAACTGTACCATCAAGAACTTATAAGTGAAACCCATGACCTACTCTTGAAAGTCGTTGTTGTCCTAGGATGAATGCAGTTCCAATGAGAGCTGAGTATTCGACCGTGGCAAGGGTCTTGCTGACGGCAAAGGAATCGGAAAGCGAAGCCCCGGACAAAAGCGCATCGAAGTGTGCTTCGTCTGGAAGCACAGGAGGAGGCGGAGCTTGCTCCGGAAGCCTAAGCCATTTTCGTTTTGAACGGTAGGATGAGGTTAATTGAAGGAAACCTCTCAAGGTGATTCGCCAGATCATGCGAAGCTTGTCTTGGGATAGATACAGCAGCAGCAGTAACCACCACCAAGAGAAGGTGCCGCAAAGAACAGGAATAAAAATACAACCATTCTACCTGTTTCAAAGAAGTATTCAGCAAACCCCTTTATACAGATTCCATTATTCGAAAACACAACATCATTCTTCACAAAATGCGAACGGGGAAATTATCCATACCACGAAAATACCTCCACGCCATAGGCAAAGCAGAGGACCCATACCGTAAATACTGTAACCTGTCAGGCATAGACTCCGCCGAACACATCCTACTAGAATACACAAGATGGACCAACATTATAATTAATACCTTCCCTACAACCGACAAGAAAGCCTTTTTCAACAAACCAAAACTCGTTTTGTCATTCCTGGCTGGTATTGGGTGCACATATTGCACCCAGGCACAGCCCCAGAAATAAGCAGAAAAAGAAGCTTGCCTCAAAAGAGGACTACCGAACATCAGGTTCGTTAAGACAATCTCACCAATGAAGCTTCCTGCTCCAGATGGTAGTAGGATTGGTGAGACAGAAGGCCGTAGAACCTGGCGACCGATGAAAGGCCGACCCTGTCAACTTCTACGAGGTTAGAAGACCAGGGCTGGATTAAATGCAGGTTGAACCAAAGTAGTGGCGAAAGAGGCTACTGGTGCCGGTGTCCCAGGCGTGATGGCAAGGGAAGACGAAAAAAGAGTCTAATTAACTGAGGTTAAGACTTCGGACGTCCGCCAAGAGGAAGGTTCCTAATTAGTAAGACTGGTCGCAGATTCTCCACAAAAGGTTTACTGGTGTCAGAGCTGGTAGTAGTGCGGTTCAGATCAACTTGATGGTGACGGAAGCGTTCCTCGTGATCGCGTGAGAAGAAATCCATTGTATTAATAACCTAACTATCCAGCTCATTCTTCGGCGTCTTAAACTCTTAGGAACCTTTTCCTTTTTCTTTTCGAGTTTTTTGGTCCGCCTGTCATCCAGTTTCAAGTACACCTGGATGTTGTGCGGGGGGGAGTTGTTGTTTTAGAAGTAGGAAAACCTGTCCAGCGGGGGGAGTGGCCAACAGGTTCTCTGCGATTCACACCAGAACAATGATCTCTTGATTGGCAGCCTTGCCAAGTCGTGTATTGTCCTTCTGGTTCTTAAGGGAGCTAAAGGCATATTGTCACAATACAGCATTGAAGGGGAGACGAAGTGGCTGAGGCAGTGCTGAGGAGAGAACGGCAAGTCCTGGATGAACTGGGAAAGAAAAAGCTGCTGTTGTTGTTGTTGTTGTTGTTGAAGTTGGTGTGCCTCACGCCTCTAGGCTTGGTTAGTCTTGAAACCAGTGCCTCAGGGTGTGATAGATACCGGGGCAGTGCGAGCTGTCGGGTGATGCGTTACGATTGATGATTGTGTTGTAGGACCTGAATTTCCGACAGTGGCCAGAGTGGATCTGAGCCAGAAGGCAGCTGTTCTTGCGGTTCAGGATTGCTTTCTCATTTCTTTCCGAAGAGTGTCCATCGTATGTTGCTGCCGTTTGATGGTGGGTCCCTGACTTCTCTATTGATTAGGCCGCTATTAGCGCTGTAGGAGATGGGTTTGTTAATTTTGTTGGCTGTGACTGTTGTGGACTCCTTTGCCGCCATGTCGCCGTCTCATTGCCAGGGATGTTTACGTGGCTGTGGTTCACTAAATGTCTACTCTGTTTTTCTACTGCCGTATATTCCTTACTCAGATACGTAACTAGAATGCATACTTATTATAAATACGATATTTAATATTATAAAAACTTTAAACTGTGTTTTTGAAATGTGACAAAAAATGACATAAGTTAGTTATGCAAAACAGTGACGATATGTAGGTATAACAAGTTACAAAGTGATATAGGTATATAGCGTTTTCAAATTGCACACATGTACGTGGCAAATACAAAAGTTTTACGTATTAGCATATTCAAAATTATATCTGTTTATGGGTTTCGGTAAACGTTTAGGTCTACAACCTGAAGGTTCAAAATCTTTCCCAATGGTCTCCGTAACTCCCAAGCTCTCAGTATATGATCGTTATCGATCACGGGTTCAACCACCTCTGGTACTGTGGCATTCAGAGCACTTGGAGGGGTATGACCAAAATACACATTGCAAATTATATTTATTTATAACTTTACTACAGTAAATGTATGATTATTTTACAAATAAATTTTTTTAACATTTGAAACGCTATATTAATACTATAGCATGTTACAGAATATAATTAGTATATTTTTTATGAAATATTTTTGTATAATCTATACGAACTAAGTCAACTAAAGTTATATATACAAGGTACCTTATATGCATGTCCAACAAAAGTGGGCAAAACTATAAAATAAGTGAAATTTACCTTTAAATCAATAGATTCTTTCGTAAAGAGAGCTTCACTTATGAAAAGTGATTTCTTCAGCCAAAAAAGAATTTCTCTCATTAAAAGTGAATTTCTAATGATAATAAAAATTTCTATAATTAAAAGCTAATTTCTTTAATAAAAAGTGAAGTTCTATAATTATACAAATAAACTTTCTCTCATGAAAAATAAATTTCTCTGATGAAAAGAAACAGTGTCACTTTTCAATCGAAAAATTCTCCTTTCATTAGTTAAAATTAAGTTTTCATTACTGTAGTTAACTTTTCAATAGTAATTTCGCGTTTTATTAGTGAAATTCTCATTTCACGATAGCAATCCACATTTTAAAGGAGACTTTACACATTTTAACATGAATTTTGTTTTGGTTATTTTCGTCCGCCATAAATATAATATCTAACATCAAGTTAATAATGGAAGCCACACATATTAAGCCATATTATCCTAGCTTTACATATATATGTAACCCTTTTGGATCATTTCTACATAGTAAAAAAAGTTAGGTAATATTATTTCTCTAATTGATTATATAACTACTTATTTGACTTAGATATATTATTTTATATAGGTACATAATATAACAATGTTTTAATTTCCTGTTACATATAACACTAGGATAATACGTGTGCATATTTTGTCATTTTCAGAAAATATAAGTTAGTTGGCAGCTGAAGCTGTTGCTCTCATTGAAGTGTTTGATGATAATGTTGATGGCCTTTTCATTGAACCACCAGATGGAAACTTATCTGCAGGTGAACATGAAGGGGGAGCAGTTGACAATCTTAGCTCAAAGCAACTACAAAGTGCGGAAATTGTGCTTTCAAATGGTGACTGTATTGGATTAGGTGAGTAACTTAAATTATATATTATATATGTTTATTTTTAATAAAACAATTATTATTGATATAAATTTGCTTCATACATATTCTTTATTTGTTTTGTTTGAAAAAAACAAAGGTTCAACTTGGATTCGAACTCACAACATATCCCTTACTAGACTAGCGCACTTACCAATGCGCCACACATGCACTTGCTTCATTTTGTGTTCATTATTGTTATCTATTTGTTCAGGCAATGATGAACTGACGTCTGATGAAAAACCAGATTATCCTGTTAGAATAACTGCAACTTCATCTCAGTGTGAACTTTTGGTCAAAGATCCCACGTGGAAAAATAACCATAAATTCACTAATAATGTTAGATAAATATTTCCAGAGGCAAATTTTACGCCTTATCGAAACTTTTCTACAGTAGAATTGTTCGAATTATTTTTTGGTGATATAATGTATTATTTATTTGTAACTGAAACACATCAATATGCAACATAGAAAGGTAAGACTGATCCACAAATTACAAAAGAAGAAATGAGATATTTCATTGAAGTATTGATAGTTTCAGGCTATTCTATGCGCCAAAGAAAAAGTTTTTTTGGGAATCAAAGTTGAGGACAGGTTTGCCAAGGTACGTCAAGTAGCAGATCTTTTGAAAGACAAATTCATGCAAATTTTTCAACCAACGCAATTTCTTAGTCCTGATGAGTCTATGATTAAATATTGCAGCAAGCATGGCTGCAAACAATGTATACACAACAAACCAATGCGTTTTGAGTACAAAGTTTGGTGCTTGAGCACTGCTGATGGATACCTTAGAAATTTTGATCTATACCAGGGAAATACATTGAATGGAAATATTGAACTTGAAAAGATAGTTGGCAAATGCATATGATAGATGGTTTTATCTGATGATAATAAAAAACTTTCCATACATTCTTTTCTTTGACAGTTTATTTAGTGGCTATGAACAACTTAATATGCACCTCAAAGAAAGAAATATTTTATCTACGCGTACGATTCGAGCCAATCGCTTGCGCAAATGTCTTGTTCAAGCAGTAGCAGATATGAAAAAGAAACCACGAGGAAGTATTTCATCAGCAACAGATCTACAGAATGACATTCATGTTTGCAGATAGTTTGATAATTCAGTTGTAACATTGGTTTCAAATGTACATGGAATTGAGCCAATTACAAATGCAAAGAGATATTCACAGAAAGATGAAAAATTATTTATTGATTATATCCAAATGTTGTTAAACAATATAATGCAAACATGGGATGTACAGACCAATTTAACCAGGACACTAATCGATTACG
>JAYRBW010139767.1:0-15209 GCA_036023295.1 Invenusta paracnida | reverse complement strand
GTTAGACACGCTAAAATCTGAACAAGCCTATTATATATATCATAACAGGGGCGGTCACATTATCTCTCTGTAATGAATTGTTTCTACATATAGTAAGCTCAAATTGCCTCATTCGAGGTACATGTAAATATTACGCTGATTTATAAAGCGTTTTTTATAGTTTTAACAAATTGAGAATATCTGAATATATTTAACAAATTGTATATACATTTAATATATTTTTAATGAGGAATATAAAATAAACATGAATAAGCAAGAAAAGAATAATTGTACATTACTAAATTATGCAAATAAACATTTAAATTGTAATGCAGACAAAGCAGCAACGAGATGTAAGCAATTCAAGAATATAATGTTTCCTATTATTTGTAGCTACGATATTAGTCTATATTCCCAAACATTTTATCCTTTTGAATTTGAAAATTGTGCATAATAATGAAGAGGAATGGAATTTAAATTAGCTAAAGCGGTACTTTTCAAAAATGTGATATTTTAGTCTTGTTATGTAGGTCAACACAACGGTTTAGTGTAATAATTTTTTATATAGTTTTTTAACACGTTGTATAAAATTCTTTATGCATATCCTAACTGTTTGTCTAAAATACATAAAAGTTGAAAGATAGGTCGTCGTAAGTAATTATTATTTATAGAAGTAACGATTAGTGATTGATGAGTTATATTACTAGTAACAAAATTATAAATGTGAATATATAAAAAAAAACTTATTAAAAATAAATTTAGAAAATATATGTACTTACGTTATGTTGGACACATGATAACTATGTACTAATATTTTCAACATTACAATAATTTTTAACAACTAAATATCTATCACTATATATATTATATGTGCTATGATATATCTATTATAAAATCCACATATTGAAAAATTACTTTTTAAAAGTTATATTGATGTTAACAAATAGTCATGATATCAAAGTCTTTAATGTATATTATCCCGCTCTGTATAAATCAAATTAGTATTCGTATATGTTCTTGTTTGTACATTTATACTGTAAACATCATAAAAGGTTCCGCAAAAAACTTCGTATTCTGTGGGACATGGTTGTTCAACACGACAACGCACGACCTCATGTTGCTCGAATTGTTAATGAATGGTTCGAAGCACAACACATATCTTTGATATAACAGCCTCTATACTCACCGGACACAAATTTAATGGACAGATTCTTATTCAGAAACTACGAAGTGTACAGAAAAGAACGTAACTTTGACAATTCAAATAAAATTCACGAAAATGTTCGTCAATACATGGATGCTATGACGAACAATAAGTTTATCAAAGAACTTCAAAACTTGCTTCTTCATTTGCAAAAGGTCATTGATTCTAACGGGAATTATGTTCTAGTTACTTTATCATTGTGTTTTATAGTTACTAATATTGTATTTTCTTTAATTGCAATATCATTGATGTTCACACATAAAAACGAAGTTTTTTTTCGGAGCCCTATATATAACATTTTATTCTTATTGCTAGTGTAATGTGATATTCAATTTTTACAATATTTTTACACACATATTTTTCCATGTTTCATATTATACTCCGGAAAAAGAAAATCTTTTTAAATGTCACGTTTATACTGTAGGTATCTTCTTACTATCCTAACCTATTCTAACCATTTGATAATAGAAATGAGTACCAGTAAGAATTTATAAAAATATAATTACTTTAATGAAAAAAAAGTAACACATTTTATATTAAATCTACAATTAGATAGATCAATGCTTATAGTTTATAGAGAGAGATAAGTTTAAGTTTTTGGCACATTTTAAAGTGTTTATGTATCTTCTTTATATTCAAATCACCTCTATTATCTAAATAACGTTAATCTTGTTTCGAAAAAACTATTTTATCTTTGATATAAAATAAAACTTATTAACATATTTGTGTGAATACAATGTAATATAATATAATGTGAATATGTATTCGTTCTTTTAAATATTTTGTGGTATTGTTATTTATTTATTTTGTTGTCTTAACTGATTATATTTATTTAAAAATATGTTATGTATATGGATATTTTATGTTCAAAACTATTAACTGCATTTTTATGAAAATCGAATAAAACGTTAAATAGAATTTTTGAAACAATAAAACTATACGTGTAAAATAGTCAAAAAGATAGTATTGAGACATTTAATTTAATATGAAGATAACTACATATAATATATACTATATATTGATATGTGTACAAAAATTTACATTACAAATATTTCAGCTCATTAGTTAAATGCATATAAGTTACCCTCTGTACTTTGTATGTTTAATAGATTGTATTTATATTTATACATATATATGCATAGAAATTTGTTTATAGAGATATGTATAGAAATTTGACAGTTTGTCGTTGTTCTCGTACTGTTGCCTTACTTTTACCAAGAGATCAGTATATTTTTTAAATATGACAGACACAAATCAACGTGATTTTATATGATACTGTAATTATATACAAAACCTTTTCATTATTTTTTCCTAGATACTTTTAATCCCCGAATGCTTGGAATAATTTAAACTAAGTATTTAAACTTAAAAATCATAGGAATTATAAACGCAGATGCTTTTTTTATACTTTTCGTTCTTTTCATTTTGTTTTTGTCTCTTCTTTTTTCTCCGACAAATCTTCCAGATTCTTCATTCTGATACAGAACCTCCTCTTTTACTACGAATCGGACAAAAGTGATAAACCATCGGGTGTTGCTCTTCTTGAAGGTTGCTACTGTGAGAAAATCCTCAGCGTCAAAAATAGGGACAAAGGAGATCTTTCCAACCAACCTCCAGTAAGTTATTGCTTGTACGATGTACTGTCTTAATCTATAATATATATATGTGAATGTATTCGTATATCGATTATTTATGCATATTATAATTATTAATTTATTTAGAAAGTGATTCGGCATTTTTGAAAGCCAATTAAATTAAGATATAAACTAAGCAAGTGTATAAAAGTATCAAATTAAATTATAATTAATGCAAATGAAATGAATTTACAAATAATCCGTGAACACACACAATAAAAATAATGAAATAAACATTTTCTGCTGAGTAATTTTATTTCATCATTGCTGTCTATGCAAAGTTCAACAGATTTTTGTGTATTTCTAAAACATAATATTTTCAATGTTTAAGAATAACTAAAAAACCATATTTACTTTTTAAAAATAAGAACTAAACGGTTGTCATCGACTATAAATATATGTATCATGCTTTTGAATGTGTATGATGCTAGATAATTATTTTGTTTTATATTAATTAATTTATATCATCTGTGTATATGATATAAACTTTTGTGAATTATTCTACGCACTACATCGGTATAATAATACTTTATATTCATATTATTTTTTTATAACTCCAAAATTGTACTAACATCATAGTATTGGATGTAACGTTCGATTAATATTAAATATAAAATTAACCCGTTAAATTAAACGGTTGAGTACAAGTCACTTTTAGATATCAAGAATAAAGGATTGTCGTTAACGAACGCCTGCGGAGTGTCAAAAAAGTTGATTAGTATTAAATCGTACGGATCAATTCTTATTGAAATAATAATGTACGGCGTGACTCCGAAAGTCAAAACCCCTTCGTAGTATAGTAGTTGTATATAGTACAATATAGTAGTTGTATATATTACAATATATATAGTTGTATATAGTACAATATAGTAGTTGTATATAGTACAATATAGTAGTTGTATATAGTACAATATAGTAGCTGTATACAGTACAATATAGTAGTTGTATATAGTGCAATATAGTAGTTGTATATAGTACAATATAGTAGTTGTATATAGTACAATATAGTAGTTGTATATAGTACAATATTGTAGCTGTATATAGTACAATATAGTAGCTGTATATAGTACAATATATTAGTTGTATATAGTACAATATATTAGTTGTATATAGTACAATATTCAACTTTTTTAAAGCGCTGCTCACGTTTTTGTATGTACATGTTTGTTTTTTTGTCGAGCATAATTAATTAATTTAAAATAAGAGGTCAATGAATTTTAGGTGACAAGTGATCAGCAATTGATAAAATTAGATGTGTGGCTCGTAAAAATGGAAACTACCCGCGGTCATATACTGAAATTACAAACCAAATTTACTGTATCAAGTTATTATATTAATATTTTTAAGTTGGATCAAATTTGATGAAACATATCAAGAAATCCAGCCTTTTATCTTTAAAGTAAAATACAATTGTAAAACAAAATCGATAGCTTGTTGTAATAGTTTTTGCTTAGAAGAAACATCCAATTAATCTATATTTCGTTTTTTAAATCATATTATTTTTAATTGTAATAATAAAATCGTATTATTTTTATACATAATAAAAACAATATTTACTTTTTTTTGTGTTGTTTCTATTTAAAATTATAAGATTTTCAATATATATGTTCTGAAAATAGACCGAACTTTATGTCCAATATACTATGGATATATAAACGCATCAATGATGTTTTCAATTAAATTATATGTTTATATTATATAGTATGTGTGCTTATAAAACAAGTCAATTTTTTGTTGATGCAATATTAACTATAATTTAAAAATTGCTGTCGTCTTTAAAGATTGTTTAATACTGAATTTTATTCTTATACGACGATTTTTTAAAGTGTCAAATACTATTTAATTATAATAGAATGTATTCATTTGAACTACATGGATTAAATTACCTTTAAGGGAATTTCATATAAATAAAACATGTAGCGTACCTTCTCATTAGATTCCGTATACCTTAAAACAATAAATTATATAATGAAAGGTATTTATTTGCTTTTTCTTGTTCTCACCTCTTACTTATTACTTGGATATACAAATCTACTGGCTTTTATAACAATCATTACATATTTATATATTTCATCCGCACTTTTCAATCGAGAAGCTGTATTATTACAATATATGCATTATCCTCTGACTATGCATATATGAATTAACCGCATTCCCTTTTGTTTAAGTTATTAGATTTAAGTTATTTAATTAAAGCTATTTAAGTTAAGTTAATCATAATACGTTTTTATATTTTGAATATTATTAAATTAATTGATTATTATAAAGCGTTATAAAGAATATGATCAAACTTTAGATATTTACATATTATGAAAGAATTTTATTGAAATGAATAATAGTTTTTGGCTTAACTATAGTAGTTTAGTCAATAACTGCTAAACTCCCATGAATAAAGAAAATATTAAAGAGTATTATTGAATTAACCGGGTAGAAATACTTCTATAAAACTTCATTGTGTTTTTGCACACTGTTGACTTTTCTTAGAAGCGTTTCAGACTTCAACTCGCTGAATATATATGTGTGTTTGTATGTCTGTATTATCTGCATGAAAGGATAGACACGCTATAGAAATGAATACATTATCTACAATGGTTCATCAAATACAAAAGTATATAGTTTCCTTCTCCTCAATATACAGAAAAAGTGTTAAAATAAGAAGAACAATGTTATTCCCGTCCTACTTTGCTTTTATTCACCAGGGTTACAGCTGTAACTATATGGCTAATCAATACGCGCCTGAACAATACGTTTTTTACATTTTAAAAGGTATAATGCTCTCAAAATGTGCACTCTAATGATATAGGTTTTGTAGTTTTATAAATTAGAAATATTTAGCTTGGCCAATAAATTTAAGTTTCACATATTTAGATAATGTTAAAAAAACATATATCTAACGGTTACGAATTCAATAAAGTCGTATAAAGCATATCATTAGTATTATTTAATTGTTAGAGTAAATAAAGTTAATCATACATTATAAGACTTATCTAAAATTGTACTAAAATGTTTTAATATATAAGAAAGGGACTACTATAGTTCTAGTAGACATTGACTCAATATAGTTATTCAAAATTTAACTCTATCTATAAGTATCGTATTCTTTGTAATACTGCTGTAAAATAATTTGCATCCTTCCTTACATTTTTTTCTTTTCTTTTGATAATAATTCAAATATTTCAAATACTGTATTTTTTTAACTGGCATAATATAAGATGATATAACGAAATTAAAGCCACACAAAATTTATGATAATTCACATGATTATTACACCAAATGATTAATACGAATATGTCATACTATCTGCATGTAGTCTGTCAAATATTTTTTTATCACCACTCTATTTCAGCAACATTGTTTCGCAATCTACTATAAAAAGGAGGGCCAACGTCAATACGACTTGAGAGCAGATACAGAAACAGAGTGCAATTCGTGGGTGGAAGCTATCAAAACGGCCAGGTATCACCAGAATAAACCTATATTTTTGTTTGTTTATTAAATGTATATATACCCTTTTACGCAAGATGTATAGAAATGCTCATACATCTCAAAATCCAATTATGAAGTGCATATAAAATATTTTGTTAATCTCCACCAAATGTAACATATTTATAGCGGTGTATTTTTCTCAAACGTATAATACATATCATCGAATATGTAAGTTTTGTCTAGACAGACTTGTAAGTTAGAAATTAACGGTTTGATTTATCGGCTTGTTGAAATCCGTTAAGTTTGCTTTACCTTCAGCCATGACGAAGCGTTCACCAATCGATATCTATAAATTGATTGCAATCTTCAATACCTTTATATTAAAGGAGAGTAACAAAAATTATAAAGGTTAAATGATCCAATTATATTTATACTCATTTGTTATTATCCATCGTTAAAATTTGTTCCCGATGCCGGCAATGAAAGTATAGTTTTTCGAAAACTAAAATTCGATTAACATAAAACATGGTTATCTGTTGACGATAAGCGATTAAATTTTGACATATAATTTTATCAAAAATAGCTGCTTCTCCTGCATCACCGAGTCTAATTCGAAGAATAGAAATAAGGTTTACCAATCTAAATATGTAATATAAAATATAATATACATGTTATTTGTATTCGTATATATCAATATGTATCGAAATTATTGAAATCCCAAATAATACAAACATTGCTGAAAAAGTCTTTATTGTAATTGTCACTAAAAGTATTACTTAATATTTTTCTACTGTTTTTATCTGCTGACTTTTAGTCATATTTGTTATAATTTTTATGGAGTCATATTTTTCATTTATCAATGAATATATATAAAACATTAAAAAAACTTTTTACTGTAATGTAATGAAGCGTTTTTAAGGAAATTTCAATATCTATTTGAAATTTCTAATTTTTAAATATTATTAGCAAAGTTAATAATTAAGCTTTTTTGAATTTTAATTTTATTTGAAATTGCCTACTCGTCATGTAGTACAAAACATAGTTTATAGTTTCTAGTAATCATTTTTAAAGAGAATAACTATATACTAAATCACAGAAAGTTGAAAGGAAAAATCATAATTATACGATATATATGATACATGTTGATTCAAATATGGAAAATAAATGTTGTGCAGACCATGTATTATATTGTTAAACTTATCCATTTTAGTCAGGCTTGTAAATAATATGAACATTCTCTATGCCAACATTTATGATAATGTTCACTTTTTAAAGTTTCCTTTATTGCAAAATTAACTTTATAACATTTTCTATATACATTTTAATAAAAATTAAATTACTGAGTGTCTTAACATTAATTATATATTTGTTCTCATGAAATATAAAAAAATTATAATTTGAACATTTTTTAAACTTTATTGAATCCTACATTCTCTAATATGCATTGGGTATAATTTCTTAAACATTACATAATGCATATATATGTATATTCAATTATTTAAAACGAAAGTTATTTCATAAGTATAAGTATTTAAATATATTTTTGTTTTAAAAGTATTATATTAACAGAATAATAAATTTTACAGACTTCACGTTCAAATTTGAACAAAATACAGTTATTTGTGAAATCCTATATCCTATATTGCTATCCAACTTTTATGATATCTACTATACAATATGCTTATACGTAACATTTGCCTATAAATGTAAAATAATACAAACACGTCTGAATATATATGAAATTAGACAAACATTTTAAATTGGGCACTGGAAAATTAATTCTAATGCATCTCATGTATATGTTGTTTAAAAAACCTGTTTGATGGTTTGTTGCCTACCTATATATGGAAGCTGAATTAAAACCGGAAACTTGCAACTAAGACTTTCTTCGTATTTAAAACTTGAAAATGCTGTCGCAACAACTCTTTGGTTCCCAGACTTACTTCCATTCCTTCTTTTCCTCTTACAACAGTAGAATTCTACAATTTATTTCTCGACATCTTCTGCTGCTATTCACTACTTATAATCCAAACTACATTATTATTCCACATGTAGCTTGCTAGCTTCCTCGTGGACAAATTGAGGGAACGCTCTAACCCTCTTCTGTACCTAACTATGTGTATTCATACACATAATATATATATATATATATATACAGATACTGACTATTGTTGTAGTAAGAATAAAACCAAGCAAAACTTGTTCTCTCGAATACTAGATAGAGAGCTTTCAGGAGAGAAAAAATGAAGAAAAGAAAAAGAAGACTGTACATAAAGAAGAGAACCATCAACATAAGAGAACCAGACTATACGACTTTTTCTTTAGTGCAACAGGGGAAACTACCAGAGTTTGGCTGGTTTGGTGTGTACACTATATGAGGTTACTGGGAAAAGGAGTAGGGAAGAATGTAAATTATAATACTATTCATTCCAAAGCTTCCAGAAATCTGGCGGGAGAGGAGATGAAGTTGGCATGTACATCTCAAAGAAGAGACAATTAATAGATGGAAAGAGACTAGAGATTGGTATAGACACAGAAGCTAGAAAACAATACACACGTATGTTTCTACGTCTAAGATGTAGATATATGTATGCATCATCAACTGTAAAATATAAAGAGTAAAGAGGGCATAAATAGATATATGCATGCATGTAAAACATTAATACATATGCATATGCTTCTGTTATATTCTATAGATGTTAGCTACTCGACGCGAGGAAAAATATATACATAATCAACATTAGGATAGATAGACCAAGCGAGCGACATACCTCCTCTTCGCATATAGGCACTTACCCTCTCTTCCTACATACCTCCTTTCTCGTTTGTCATCTTCTTATAATATTTGATAATTTCATTCTGACTTGCTGTCATCATCATGAGAAAGCAAAGAAAGAGGAAGAAAAGGAGGAAAATGGAGACATGACTCTTCCCATTCCACCCTCTTGTTGTCCTGGTAACATTTTGTTTATCATGTTTTATGCTCCTCGTTAGAGGTACCTATACTGTAAAGTGTCTGCTTTCTTCCTTCCCCTTCCCTTGGTTTAGCTTCTACTATCTCTATATCATTTTCTCTCACAATACATTGAACAGAGGTAATAATAATAAATACATTATACAATATGAGGTCCTCAGAGTAACTACTAGGTATATTATGTACACCATGGATTCTACAATGATGTCAATATTATGGCGAGTGACAGCACACCTCGTGCCTCTACAGTATCATTATGGATTCGTACAGGTAGTTAGCGCATACACGGCAGTTTTTTTATACTGCTAGGTATAGTTACACACTAAATAAACCCAACAAATAGGTGTATTTTACATATTTCGTGATTGCGCTGGATTCGAAAAAAAATAATATCCATCTCTGTATGAGATTATAGAGAATTAGTAGGAAATAGTAAGTTTTAAATCTAACTAGCACCTAGATTTATAAATACATACGCTCTACACGGTCTATATAATGTAAAGGTCCATAGGATATATCCCTCTCTATTAGATTATGTCGTCGCATTATGTATTATAACTATTATGTCTCATAAAACTTTCACATAATAAGAATTATTATTATATACTTTATATATCTATTTTTATAACGATAGCTAGCTATGCTATACTAGCTACCTAGCTACATACACATATCTGAAAAGATATGCAATTAATTAAAATAAGATTCAATAACTTTAAGGTAATATATTATATTATAGGTAGAATTAAGTTATACAGAAATGTGTACAACATTTTCAGGAAAATATAATTTACTGCTAAATTATTGAACTATAATTAAAATATCGGATTACATATTATTATTTACTAGTAAACAATTCATATAAATTTATGAATTGTAATTTGTAATTCTACAGAAAAATGTCTGTAATAGTTTTACAGCGTACTAAATTTCATTCTTTGTATATACTTTCTTACAAAATTTACCTTTTTCATTTGTAATAATTTGAAAAGATTTATCAAAATTCCATTTTGTCTGTAACAGTCAGTATGTACTTTTAGGAAAAAGTTGTATTCCGTAAAATTTTGTATATTTTGGTAAAGATCTATTTAAATAATGTATCATTACCTATATGATTTATTAATTTGTAAATAATTGTATGATTTATTTACCTATGAATTTTACAATATATAACTGATCATATATAATCTACATGATCTGATACATTATGACCAACAAATTACAGATTATATAAAGTGGCATTTTGTTTAACGAATCATGGTCTGCTCTTACATTATTTTCTTATATACAGTGTATGATAATATAAATATTTCCAAAAGTATATTTCTATAATAATGTTCTTCGATTAACTTATTTTTTAAACGAATTTTCAGTGATATATTATTCTATACTGTAAATATTATTAAGGATGAATCTGTTTAGATTTTCCTTTTATACTTATACAAAGGAAATTTTTCTTTTAGAAATAGAAACATATAACATTAGCATTAGCAGTATACATTTATATACTTTAAATGCAGATATAGAAATATGTATAGATATAAATACCAGCATATTGTTCATTTGGAATATTGGTTTATATATAATGGTACTTCTCTAACATCATTGACAATAAGTTTTAAATTTATGCAAATCCTTAGTAAGGGAAACTAACTTTTTTGAAACCTAGTTTATAGTGTTGTGGTTTCTTAGTAGGCATACGAAATTTATTATTTATGGGCAGTGTTTATGAAAGTATTCAATTTTAGTATATTTAATTAACGTATGTTGTTTTTTTATTCATAATTAAAATTACATTACTATGCTATATGTGAAATTTATGAATACTTTCATATCTTTTATTAAAGCAATAGAATTTAATGACTGATACATCCATAATTCTCTTATTTATAATAAGTGCCAAACATACTATTTATCAGATTGTGTTTTGTTTTATCTGCTTTCATTATTTATTTAATATAATTTTAATCATTTTAGCTCCAGCACTAGCGCTATTTTTAAAAATGTTGTGTGATAAAAATGGAAAAATATATTTGTAATAATATAAGAAGAAAGAAATGACAAAAGCTGAATACATGATTTAATACATTAGTTGTGTCTTTGGATGATAGCGTATAGTTACAACAAATGATATGAATATTGTTTGCTTCAATCATTAGTATATAGCATATAATTTAATTAACATGTATACATAATATACTGACATACATATTACTATTATACTAGATATCATGTATATATTGAGCGTAAATAATCGAGTTAATTTCTGTTAACTAAGTAGTACGGGAGTACTTCTGAAAATTATCTCAATTTTAACATAAAAGGTTTGCTAAGCTCAATGAATTGCTACTAACCTAGGATTAAAAAATATCTAATTCTTGTATTGCACAACAAGTCATAACATGAGATATTAACATTTTTCTATTTTCCCATATTAAAGAATACGGCGATATCTATGAAATTGCTATGATTTTCGTGAAAATTCATATTTTTGATAAAATTATAATTTTTATTTTTTATTTTTAATTGACATATTATACAACATTTGAATTCTGAATGTATTTTATACATTTTAAAACACATTTCAAACACGTAAACCATATTATATAGTTTCCACATGCATTTAAATTGGGTTACTACCATAATTTTGACTAAAATTTCTATAAAAAAGAACTGATGCATTACAATGTATCTAAAAACTATATAAAATGATTTTTGTGTTTTAATTTTGTTTTAAAATGTCCAAACTACGCGAAGAATTGATTTATGTACAATATGGCAATTAAAAATAAAAATTAATTTGTAATTTTATCAAAAACATGAGTTTTTACGAAAATCAGAGCAATTTCACAGAAATCACCGTAGGTATTCTTTAATATGGCAAAATAGTAAATTAATCAAGGACTACTAAGTTTTATTAGACTCTGATATTAATATATCATTTTGTGACTGGTTGCACAACATAAGAATTACATATTTTTCAATTATATGTTAGTAGCAATTTATTGAGCATAACAAACTTTTTATGCTCAAATGTTGATAATTTTCAGAAGTAGCTCCCGTAGGTACTAAAGGCCTTTCATTTCGCATGATGTAAATAGGTAAAATCAGTATTTAGTTTTAATCAATCATAGAAATGAATATTCATGCAATATTTTTCCGAGATGACTTGACATAATTTTAATTATTTAAATAGAATTGTTTAATATGAGTACATAGAATAGGTCAATAATGTTGTAGTTATCGGGTATAATATAATATGTCAAATTCTTCTACCATTATACTTGTTGGTAGATATTATTTATTGTAAGTTTTAGAATTGGAAAAGTTCATGTGCGACATATAAAAGTGAAGTGATCGTTAGCGTGTACATAGTCCCTGGTCTCGTTAAATATATATGAACCAGAATTACCTGAAAATAACCGTAGAAAATATAGTTACTTATTCATATTATATTCCTAAATAAAATATGACGTCTTAAATCCTCAAGTATTTGAATGACAGTTATTATGGGAAAAATATCTGACTGTGTTTAATTGATCGTTGGATCTATTTAGAAAAAGAGTATCTAACTCATGTTTAATTCATTTAAAATGTTGAAAAGTTATAGTGTTTTCTTCAAAACATTGTAAATTTGGTATATAATTATTTATAGTATTGAATATAAAATTCGACCGAAAATTATATAAAGCATAAATTTCAATACAATCAGTAGTGTAAACGTAAAATTAAACTATTAAACTATTAAACAGTATAATAGAGAAATTTTTAAACTCTGGTGACTAGATCTCCGTTAAATATATTTAATATGCACAATTTCTTTAATATGAATAACGAGATGAAGCTTAGCATCAAAATTGTAGTAAATTATAAAACGCATATAAAAATGTTGACTATTTGAATTATGTTTAAATTGAATTAATCGTAGTAAGCATATTAATTAATGTTTTGGCTGGTGCATTAATTAAAAATCAACTAAAATATACTTATTGAGGAAAATAGAATACAAAAGTAAGATAAGATCGACAGTAATCATGCCTGTATTACTTAAAACCGTCATTATACTATATAACTTAACTTTTACTTCCTTTTATTCTAATTTTCAAATTGATCACTATTTATATTATTAATTTAATAGAAATTAATATATATATACAGTTTATATACATATAATATATACAATATAAATACATATTTATGATGAAACAAACCAAATAAGTATCTACGAATTTTGTACGAGTATAAACGATATTTTGTTTTCGTTTTTGGTTTTGGTTTTGATTAATATTAACAATTTCATCTAAATTTCTTAAATATTTTTAATTAACCCATCAACAGAAATATTTTTACATATTACTTTACAATGACAATATTAATTGGATTTACGTTGTTTGTTATACTTATGAAGAGAACATTTTTAAAATATACAAAATATTAGTTATTTTATAAAAGATATTTATTTTTAACATTATCGTAATAAATAATCATAACACCAAAACTTTATAACCTATTTAAGTTTATAACCTATTTAAGTTTATAACCTATTTAAGTTTATAACCTATTTAAGTTTATAACCTATATTCAGTATTATATACATATACTCGTATTATAACCGTGCTTTACAAAGTTACAAAAATTCGACTATTTTATACTAAATATTCGAAAAATATAAGTATATGTAGTAAAGGCGTAGAAATTGTAACGTAGGTTATACACCATGAACGTGAGATTCAAACTGCTATCTTACATAAATATTACTATCTTTTATAGGGTAGATTTTCAGATATAGGCAATACAACATGTTTCTAATGTATATATACAGAAATTATTGATTAATTTTCACATCTTCTTTTAATTAAAAATCTTTTGGACTGAATTTTTAAATATTAATATGAAAATTTTAGTTTATTAAATTTGTGGCTTAAATTTTTTACACATATATGCAAGTGTACAATTAAATTAAAATTTCTAATTAAGAAAAATATATTGTAATATACATATTGTATGTACAAGTACCTATATCAATTTATTGATGTTTAACTTTTGTTAAGCTATTGTTATTGCAGAATTTTGAACTATTTTAGTTTGGAAAATAATGTACGATCAAAATATAATATTTAGTGTTTTTTCATATTTTGAAAAAGTTTGAAAAAAACTACATTCAGCTTTCGTAGTTACGTAATATTGCTTGAATATTTCCCAGAATAATACAGATTTTCGTCACTGCTTCATATCTTTCTCTGAATGTTTACAGCTTCAGTAAGATTCTTGAGAAGAAAGAAGAACTGGAACAGCGCCACCTTCATCTCCTTCAGATTCTAGACAGTGAGCGACAGGCCAAATGGCACTACGTTCAACAGACAGAAGAGTTAGCCCAGGAGGTCAAAAAGTTGAAGTCAGAAGTTCGGGAGGTTAGAATCTTTACATATTTATTGTGTGAACCATTTCAGCAAAAAGTGGAGATATTTATTAATTTTTACTGACTAAAATTATTTTGAATGTATTTTACACGCTTTTATAATTTAGAACATTTCTGGATAGATTTTTTGATTAACTTGAATATGTATCCACATATTGAAATTCAAATACTATCCGAAATAAATTGTTTTATTAACTTTTTCTATAACTGTACGACTTCATAAACAATATGAATTTAAAATAAATTATAATATTGTATAGGTAATTAGGCATAAGCATATAAATATTTCAGATGTATGTAATTCTTTGTCAATTTCTGCATTTTTGTAGTGTACAATGAGTAGAACTCTAGATTAAATTCATAACATTTGTAATGTACAATGAGTAGAACTCTAGATTAAATTCATAGCATTTGTAATGTACAATGAGTAGAACTCTAGATTAGATTCATAACATTTGTAATGTACAATGAGTAGAACTCTAGATTAGATTCATAACATTTGTAATGTACAATGAGTAGAACTCTAGATTAGATTCATAACATTTGTAATGTACAATGAGTAGAACTCTAGAT
>JAYRBW010139756.1:0-15209 GCA_036023295.1 Invenusta paracnida | reverse complement strand
GTATGCAAAAAATATTTTGCAATATTAATATTTGTAGTATTAGAATTATTAAATGTATAATTTTTTTTTTAATTATATGATTATTATGACATCTCATTTTATTGAAAACATTGCCAACTTATAGCATATTGTTTTTACAAGTACATACTCATGCATAAGTACCTTTTTGAAAATGAAAGATACCTATACTGCATGATTTAATATTAGACCTTGGCTGATTCATTCACACATTCAAAATTAACGATAAAATAAAATCATAGAATGCATAGATATAAATTTGAACAAGTCAAACTTCCCGCAACGTACCACTTTAATATATTGACACCCATCATATGCATCATTGTATTTTATTGAAAAAGATATTTTTAATAAGGACTTACTTTTATTCAGTTTAATTATAGAAAGTATTGTACCTAATATATATGAAAAAGATTTATATATTATAATAAAATTTTAATACATATTTAATATTTCTTTTTTTGTACCTACTACTTATAAAGTTAGAAAACTAAAAGTAGTACATAACATGTTTTTATAGAACAATTTCATATATCTTTAAAAATAATAAAAATGAATTGATTCTACATATTAAATTGACTCTACCAATAAAATTGTGTAAAAATATTCAGATATATACACGAGATATCTCGAAGTCAACATTCTGTTTATTCTTTACTTTGTTATGAAAACTGTATACTATTATATTACATATACAAAATATTATTTTTAAGCAAATTGTGTAGTTAATAGACGTTATAAATACCGAGTTTTAAATACATAGTTCTTGAAAGTTTGAAAATAACAATGAATAGACAAATTCCTTAAATTTTGATATTGAGTTTCCTGAAGATTCGAAAATGTAAAATGTGAATTTGTAAAATTTTGGATTTAATATTTTTAATTTAGGGATGTTTGCCCTTATATGTTTGACTTCCCTTATCTTATGTTCAACTTATATATTATACTTATCTTGAATATAGGTCACATTTTGTGTAATAAAATAGTACATGTTTATTTTATAAAATAATATCAGGGTAATATTATTCAAATCATATTATTACAAATGAAATATAATATTTAATCTAATTTCAATCAAAGTCAACACGAAAACAAATGCGATTATTTCGAAGAAAAGGTGAACAATAGTTATTGCCAATTAATTCCCTGGTCTTAATAAACTTCCTGAATCCAAGACCCTGTTCATATCCCGAAACTGGTCTTTTCCATTTCACTGATTCACCTGAATTCGTTTGGTTAGGTTTTAATACTCCGGTTCGGTCTCCTTGGTCATCGACCTGATTAAGAAGTGTAAAAATAATCTGTTTGCTAAATGGCCATTGTAAGATATCATCATGAGGTCCAACGAGTAAATTTAAATAAATCCCCAAGTATCCATCTTTCACGAAAATTTGCACCTTAACTAGATAACCTTTCAGTGCAGTAAAGAAAGTTGCATCATAGCCGTATAATTTCTTTTGTTCCAGTTTTTCTTTAAAATCATCAATACACCAAATGAAATGATTGGTTTGAAGTTGTTCAGTAATAATCTCTTGAATTTCTGCTTCAACATTTTTTAGTTCTTCCGATATTTCTGAATTAACTACGACCACTGGCAGTTTTTCTTCCACATGCAAGGATTCACTTGATTCTTTTTTGACAAATTCATAAAGTATGTCTGTTTGGACATTATACAATTCAATTTCTGATTCCGCGGACATTACTTAATGGTATTTTACTTTTAATGATCTAGTATGAATTCCTTTACTGTTAATTGATAATATGTATATTCATACAAATGTATAACATATTGAATTTCAATGAAGTCATAAATTAAACAGTTCATTTTAACAACATTTTAAAATAGTACCGTAACAATCAATATATTTTTCAAATGGAAAAGTTACTAGATAATATGATCAAAACAAAATTTACAACGTCGCAATAAGGAAAACCGAGAAACCCCCTGAAAACCATCAACGTTAAAATGATGTAAAACTAGTATTTAAGGCCATAGAGTAATTAAACACAAATATGTCACTTTTGTTTATTTTACATCCAGTTTAATGCTACCATTTGATACCCTATAAAAGCTTTTCCAAAATAATATTTTTAAAACTGACAGCAGTTAAATAGTTTGTGTAGTAGAACAGTTGTAGATATATAAGAGATACATTTTATTTTACAGACAATTTCATACGTATGGAAATATTGTATGGAAATAAATACTTGCTCTTAAAATTAATTTAATAAAAAATGTAACATGAAATCTATTAAAATAAAACGATTTTAAATTTACCAAAATGAAATCAATCTTTACAAATCTTTATGAAATCAATAAGAGTTGAAATTTGTGTTTTATACTACGATAAAGATGACTTGTAGAAATTGATATTAGCATATTTTTAAATATATTTTTTGTTCTATTAATTATATATAAATTAGTTTGCATATACTTTTTTTCATAATATATATGCTGACCAGAAACTCAAAATGTTCAGCATTTTTAATGGAAATATTTTAGATTTCCATTCTATGTACATATTATATACTGATTAATTTCTATGGTTTCAACTCTTCTTGATTATTGATAACAGTTGCATACTACAATTTTCTTACCCTAAAGATTTAGTAAATAATACTTTAAATAGAATATCTCTTAAAGAGTAAATGTGTTATAAAAATGTTAGATACAAATGTAGCTAACTATAATTTATAGATTCATGTGACTTGTAAAAATGGTCAAAGTCTCGATAATAATTATAAAAATTATAAAAATACTACCACTTACTTATTACCCATTTATGAAAACTTTATTAAAATACAACGACAAAAATGTACAACGCGATGCATATAAAATCAATAAAAGTCAAAAATCTTTAATTACACTATGCTCTATGGTTTAGGCCATAGAGTAATTACTCATGGTTTAGGCATAGATATTTGTTTTACTTTATATACAGTATATATTGATTAATTTCTATGGGTTTAGGCCATAGAGTTTATGGTTTAGGCATTGATGAAATCGATATAAAATTTCATCAGCAATCGTATTTTATATCTAATGCTGGTTTTAAAAGTCAGCACAATCTATGCATGTATAATAGAGATTAATATGCAAAATATAATTTAGTAGGTAAACACTAAATTTAACAACAACAAAAATACATAAATTTTTAGTTCTGTGTTATTAAATGTATTAATGATACTATTTATTATTTAAAAATATATACATATATATTAGATTTATTTCTTAATTAACAAAGGCAATAAAGTTACACAAGTTTAACATTTACAATATTTTTACAAATGGAACAATAATGATTTATATATATATATAATAATGTGCATGCAAAGGTGTACAAATGAGGTGCATGAGGTTAACAAAGGGAACTGTATATATAATATAAAATAGAAGAAACATAGTTTAATGAAATGAGTACGTAATTTTGGTTATTTGAGGTGGTGGAGTGTTCTATTGAAGAAATTTCTATTGTTGTTATTTGTTAGGACTGGTAGGAGGAAATCGTGTCGTCTGTAGCGGAGGTGGTATCCATGGCAGTTTTTTTGGGGTAAAAGGTAGTACAATAAGTGATGTTGTCAGCTATTCAAGTTACTTTTCGGAAAAGCTGGGCGTTGGTGTTTTCTATGGACTTGGCGATGGCATCTGGAGTTTGTGTTGTATAGCCAAAGTTGGGCTTCTTTTGATGAATGCGGCGATTCGTTGTCTGTCTTGGGCTGTTATAATGAAACCCCACCAGCTAGTTCTAGCATAAAGGAGGCTGCTTATGACAAGGCTATTGAAAATTTTGTGGATATTTGATTTACTCATTCCATTGCATTTTAGGATTTTGAATACATAGATGAGGGAGTGGCATTTTCTCATTTGGTGTCGATGTGGTGATTGGTTTTTAGTTTGTTGTTGAAGATGACTCCGAGTATGTTGATAATTCTTTGATCCTGGGGATTTCTGTAATTGAGTCTGGTATAGGTGTAATTTTTTTTTCAAAATAATATTGTTCTATATTTCATCACTTATATATTAACTGCATCTAACATTTATATTAAAAGTATAATTTAATGTATTCTAACTTGATTTAACCATTTTCATATTTAACTAATTGCATTTAACCATTTAATCAAATATACCTAAACCTAAATTCATTTTAACACTGGTGATTAGAGAAGATACTCAATTTAATTGTTTCTGCATAACTGACGCTGTACTTCACTTGTTGATGCGACACCGCGTCGTCAAAATTCTTTGTCATAACTTGCAGTAGTTCAACCAATATTGGTTTTAGTTTTTATTAGATAAAAACATCAATAATACGATTGAGTAATTCACATATTAAACATTTTCCATCATACTAACGAGGAAATGGCAAACTGTGGAAATGGCCTCACCTTGACTGTTCACGACCAACGAATTCACGAATTAATGTCTGATCTTAACCATATTCCTCTGTCAAGCAGGCCTAATTCAGCAATTTCAAACATTTCTAATAGTGAATCCTTGAAAAACAAGGCCCTTATGAATCCCAAAGTCCAAGCAATTATTGCGGAGCAGATGCGCAACAATCACTTCCTATGGACTATTCGCAATTTTCGGAAGATGTATGAGGAGGACCGGCTGTACGGATTCGGTACCAAGGTCTACACTTCCCTTCTGGGCTATCAGGTTAAGGTGCAAATGTTTGTGCGCGATGAACACCTGGGTATCTATCTTATTATTCTACCAGGAAATAACGACGACTGGCTCGAGTGGCCTTTCAACAAACGAGTTGCCTTTACTTTACTGAATCAAACAGACAAGACGCGACATCGGACTGGGGTTCTCACACCGAATCATGGGGTGCTCAACAAGGCAGAAGGTGATAAGTGGGCGCGGCCATCAGTGGGGAATAAGCTAGGTTATGGGTTCAGAAAGTTCATCAACACTGCGGAGCTAGTGGGGCGCGATTTCTCCTCTCCCTTTTTGAAAAATAATCAAGTTTTCTTTCGCATTGAATTTCTTTAACGTCTATTAGATAACTTGTGGTTTCTGCTGACAAATTTATTATTATTATTACCATTGTTATTATTATCTTATATTGTTTCCAATTACTGGTGTACCGACAAATAATTTTTTAACAGCTTTTGTTATTTAATATATTTTCATTCCTTAGTTAGTCTTACGCTCATTCATGTTTCATGCAATTTTTAAAAATTTATATATTTTTGTGATAAGAAAATATTTTAATAAATATAACTTTAAAAATTGTCATATATAGAATTTAGGAATTCATGAATTTCGTGAAATAATGTTTGTGTGAAAATAACAAATAAAACAAAAATTAATCTCTTCGAATTTAAAATACTATTAGCTGGAGTTTTTTTTAAGAAACGTTTAAGTATGATTCTAAATGAGAAAATAAATCCGATATATATATACCGATAATACATGTAAATTGCATTTTATTATAGTAGTCTCTACCTATTTATACATATGTGTATATCATTCATTAAGAGAAATAAATTATCATGTTCTATAGTATGCTCAATGTTAAATAATTTCATTTTAGTAATGGGAGTTATATCGCATTGATTTATTGGCTTTGGGTGTTTGACTCTCCCGATCTGTACCAATATTAGCACCATTATGTCTTTGATTGAGTAGCTTGCAGATATAGTTTATCAGGGGAACCTGCTTATTTTATCCCACAGCCAAGTCTCCTTTGCAATATTCAAAATGTTTTCTCCGATATATTCTTTTTGCAGAATCGGATCAAGTTAAGATTTACAATCCTTAGTCTAGTATTCCGAAAATGTAAGTTATGTAGTGGTGCGCAAACTGTGAATAAATTAATAATGAATGGACCGTCAAGACATACTATCGATAGCGGTTTTGGTGTGGTACTGTCAATATCAGCTGCATACATTGTTTACAGAAACAATATTTAGATCTATTAAAGAGGTAATTTAACACACTTAACACACTTTTTGGGGCTTTAAAAACGTTTAGAAAATGTTTTGGTAACATTATTTTTTAAATAAATTTAGCAAACAATTATGAACCAAGCCAAATATTTTAACTTGGAAAAATATATATATACCTTGTACATATAACTCGTAATTTTCGTATATCGTAAACATTTTGCAATGTTAAAAATTAAAAACATTTTTGATAGCTTAGAATAAAGCTTAAGTTTACAATGAGAATATAGGATTAGCTCAAAAATATTATTATATTAATTATTCTATTAAATATGTTATTATAAAAATAGCTAACAAATAAAATTGTTCTGTTTTTTTTAATTACCAAGGTAACCGTCTAAAAATTCAAACATTTATAAATATAAATATTTAACAATAGGATTACTATATAATATATATATATATTATATATGTATATGGATTATCAATATTGAGTATAAATATTTAACACTATATGAATTCAAGTATCGAATGACATAATATCGTATTATAACTAAATAATTTTCTACTATTTTTTATTTTATTTACGTTAGTTAAACAACATTTACTGAAAAAAATATTATAAATAACTGACAATATTAACAATAAATAATATTCCTCAAAATATTCAAATGTTAATAACAGATCAAAGAATCAACAAACTGTATTATTGGATGAAATGAAACTTTGTTTCTAGACGTTATTTTCAACAGAAACTCCGGTCATAACATGTTTATCATATATATTGAAGCTATAACCCAATTCATTACCTTAGACCCATTTTGTTTGCATATATAAATAGAAATATTACCCACGCTTAAAATATTCTTGAAAACGTCTGATCTCTTTCTGCTGAGTCGAACTGAAAAGACGCAAAAACAAAGATAATAACTACATATTAATAACAAGATGTAGCACTACAAGCGACAAATGGCAAATTGATTCAAAAACATATAAGGACGACAGAATTTACATATGTTAAGAATATTTAAGAGTATTTTTATACTATTTTTACGTTTGTTAGTAGTACTTAAATTCTATATCTTATTTTTTAATTATTAAAATGCTATTTAATATTGTTAATTAATATTTATTCTTTTAATGTTAATAATTCTTATTTATACATAGGTATGTATTTATAGTTTATTTCAGCTATACGCAATTAAGAATTAACATTTTCCACTAAAACTTATTAAAGTTATATTTTGAGTTAAATTTTAGTGATCAGTTTTTTCAGATACCCTTGGCTACGCAAAATTTAATAAACGTATAATTATAAATATTAAAATCCTCCTTTAGTGAGCCGCCAATATCCAATTAATTATTTTAAAAATATGCATTACGCATATTAGTATTAAAAATTATTTCTGTACATTACGTATTAATAAAGTACCACATTAAACAATGTTTCACTTGCTCTTTTTATCAATTTATACCGATATTTTAAATACTTCAATACCTTGAAACAAACTAAATTGTATAACAGTTTGTGGCGCTGAATAAGCGTGAGACTGAATAAAAGCGAGAGAAAATGCGCAGTCTTGAATGAGCGCGATACTGAATAAGAGTGAGAGAAAATAAGCAGTCCTGAATGAGCGCGATACTGAATAAGAGTGAGAGAACATGCGCAGTCCTGAATAAACGCGATACGGAATAATTGTGCGCGAGAATTTCGTATTTCGCAGTCCTGAAAAAGAGCCAAACGATATTTCCTAAATAAGAGCGAGACGATAATTTATAATTTTATATTTTCTTTGAGACTGTATATTAGATGCTGCGTTGTAGGCGGTATGTGTTATATCGTTTCGCTTTTATTCACGGAATTATCGTCTCGTCTTATTCAGACTTTGAACATTCTAAACTTTAGATAGGAAATTTAACATACCGCTCTTATTCAATGTCACGCATATTCAGGCAATCCTACCAGTTCTGTTTAATGTCTAAATTTAATTTGAAATAAATGAAAAAAATAGTTAGACTTAAAAGTAAATTTAACAAACTTTTTATAATAGTTTTCATTATTATATTTACTAATCACACATTTTATGATTTTATAAGCAATCGAATTTCAAGAATTTATTAATGAGTAGTAGTAGGAAGGGATAGATGACTTCGGGATCACCCCCCCCCCCTCCAGGCCAATCATAATCGAGTATGACTTCAACCAATGATAGGGTACGAAGAATCATAAACAAAACGCGCGCGTCTGTTATAGTCATTCTATTTCTACTCTCGTCCGTGTACAGCCGTATTCCTACGCGCTCTAGTTATAAATGGATACTGACATCACCTAAATGAACCAATACCTTGATGAACTTCTCAGATTTCATCAACCATTAGACTTTTCGACCCGTCCATCAACCTCATCTGATCAGCCTACTGTTACTTCTCTGCCTGCACAGATGTATAGCGATAGTAAAATCGCAGAAATGAATAAAATCCTTGATGATTAATTCGGATTTGATAAACCAATAGACTTTTCGATCGGTCCTCCAACCTCATCTGCTCAGCCTACTATTACCTCTCCTCCAGCACAGCCCTGCTCTACTAAAACTCGAACTATCATCTGCGGCCAGTGCTCGGTAGACATGAAAAGCCGCTTCCATCTGTTTAAACATAGATAGTCATGCCACCCGACACTATTCCTTCAATGGAAGACTATCATGAGGACAATATTCACCGCTATTGCGCATCATCCACCCTTAATGGTGCACTAAGGTATATCCGCTTCGAGCCCATCAATCCTCCTATCTAGCCGCCGGATTTTCTCTCTTCGATAAGAGCTCTGATCAATGAGACAACTGCCATTCTACTCAACGGCTGAGTACAAGGTCCATCCGGTCCTGGCTCTCCACATCTTCCAAATAGACCCGCACACAAATAAGATCTTACAGTCCGAGCAGCAGCTGTTCTCTCTCGCTGTCGAAGTAGTTAATAACTCTACCTTCTTCGACTACATCTACCAAAATCTCCTGCGACAAGTAGAGGAGTTTATCAGAATGGATCGAATTGGTTATGATATGAGAATAGTTAGGTACTACAGTATTCCCAAGAGACGCAGGAAAATCTACACTGAATTTCCTTTCAGACTGTCAGCCAAGCAAGCTGTTATCACTGTTAACTACGGAATCCGGGAGGATTGCTTTAAGCATGCGGTGCTTTCCGTACTACATTTTAACGATATCAAACTGAATCGAAATCGTCCTACAGCATACAAACAGTGCAAAAACGAGTTGAAATTTAACATTCTGACATTCCTCATCACCGTTGGCGACATTCCCCGCTTCGAGAAGTTAAACCCTTATCTCTTCATCAATCTTCTCGATGGGAAGAAAAGAATGAGTGCATCCGGTCAGAATGTTGCGTGCATGCGGCTACCTAAAGCATGTTTATGGAGAGAACGACTAGTGCGATGAGAATCACACTGTGCACTATGTTATAGTTATTCACATCAACTGCCTTCTAAATAGCCGAACCAATAAGAACCAGACAAGAAGAGGATACAAACACTGCAAACGCTTCCTCCAACCGTTTAAGAAGGGGAAATATCTCGAGCGGCATAGGGATTACTATTATACAGGCCAACCCGAAACTCTCATCCCAGCGGAAGACAGATATTTTCATTAGTTTGAGAAGTGGCAAGCTATTCGACGCTTTCCCAATGTGGTCTATCCCCATATTGAAAGTTTTCTCGATGAGTATACGGACGCGCATATGAAAGCTCCGCCCATCTCCGGTCAGTACAAGGTTTTTCCGCGACAAGATTGTATCTACGACGCTATGGTCTCTCTCACAAAGCTTGCCAATGATGTTTTCGAGTCGAATCAGAAGGTGGTAATGACTAATGGAGGAATAACAGAGCACTGTATGCAAACCCGCTGCTACAGCTGCAATTCTCATTTCGATAAGAATGACCCAACAATGAAACGGTGGAGAGTTCGGGAACATGACCATCTTACCGATAAGTTAATCTCTCTTTCTAATCTCACACTCTCTCTCTCTCTATTATGATAAATCTAATTTCTAATATGTTTCTCCAACTTTCTTTACAGGTGTAATCGCGGAGCAGCCTGTCCAGAGTGCTACGGGAAAGTGAGACTGCGTCACAACTTTCTTCTCGTTTTTTTTTCCACAACTTCCGAGGCTATGACTCCCATGTTATCTGCACAGAGGCTCTCGAAAATGTCGCTGGATGGGAAGTCTCAGTAATTGCCCAGACGAAAGAGCGATACGTGACTATGGATGCCGACTTTGTAATGGAGCATGAGGTTTCTGATGACAATGAGAACCCTCGCACGCATACAATGAAGATCGGCTTCCGGGACTCTCTCCAATTCATTATGTCCTCTCTTGACTCCTTGGTAAGGAATCTCTCTCCCAAGCAGCTGACTCTCACCCGCCGACTCTTCTCTGATGATGACAGCTACAACAGGATCGCTCTTCGGAAGGGGTTTTCCCTTAAAATTATCTCACATGCCCCACTCGTCTGAGAGACCAGTCACTGCCGCCGAGGGAGGCACTTTTTTACTGCCTATCCCAGAAGGAGTGCAGCCCTGAGGCCCAACTCACATGGGATATCCTAGTCTGCCGGACTCTCAAGGACTGCATATTAAGACCAGTTTGCTGACGTGTTTGAGGCGTTTCGATTTCTTACGCTCAAGGAGGACGGACAGGACCCCTGTTACTATCTTATTCTCATGTGACTCAGCTGGGACTCAGCCTTTAAAATGACCAACGCAAAGGTAAAAAATGATGTGTATATGTGTGTGTGTGTTGGCATGTATGAACTCTTATTAATTTTTTTCTCCCCTTACCTCGACCTGCTCAAAGATGCGGAAACATACTGCTTTGTGGAGAGTGGTATCAGAGGGAGGATAACATTCATTTACTCACATCAAGTCGTTGCTAATACGCCAAGAATCCCGGACACCTTTAATATCGATGAGCCCGAGGTTGAAATGCTATATGTTGACGCTAGCAACCTTTATGCAATGGCCTATCTCAAAAGCTGCCCCAACCAAATTTTGATGGTTGTCCGAAGAAGAAATTTCCAATTTCGACATCACTCATTCAATATTCATGGAGATACAGACAATCTCTTCGAAGTTTACCTTCAGTACAGTAAGATGTGCAGGACAATACGTGCGATCTCCCGGTAGTGCCTGAATCATATACAATTCCAGAAATGTGTCTCTCTTCTTTCATGAAAGAGCAATGGAACCATCTCCATGATGATTACAAAAAGATCTATAAGGGGACGAAAAAACTCATGCTGACTCATTGGTACAAGGATAATTATGTAGTCAGCATGAGACGAATTTTTATAAGCTGAAGAATAACATTCTGATAGGGAAAACCATGGAAAATGTCCGCAAGAGGTAAGCAATATCTCTCTCTCTCTCTAATATTATTCTTTTTCAAATGCATGTCATCCCTACACCTCCCTATTAGAATGAAGTTCTGTCTCTGCACCTCGGGTGAGTCGCTCACCACCGAGTCCTCCCGACCGGAATACCTTTCAGCAATCCAGTTCAATGAATCACTCACAGGCGTCCTTTTGGCCAGGGAACGAATTATTCTAGACAAGTCGATCTTTATCGGACAGTCTGTATTGGATCTATCAAAGCTTACTATGTATGAGCTCTATTATTCCACCCTCATCCGAAACGCTTCCTGAAGATTAGCAATATCTCCATCGATGACCAGCTGATGCCTCGCCTGATATGTGACAACATTTTGGATAGCTTCGATTTTCCACCAAACCACCCCTTCTTCTCCAACAGCAACAAGGTAAAGTTGGGCTGCATAAAAGACGGAACGCCGGAAAGCCCTTTCGTGAATGGATAATTCTCATGCCAAAAGCATACTCTATACTTACCGAAGATATGAAGGAGATCAAGCAGGTCAAGAGGGTGCGACGGAGCACGTTCTCTTTGGAGATTTCACACAAAAGCTATAAAGAAGCCTACGAATAGCAAACAACATTTTATCGCATTAAACAAATGATTGGTTCCGTCAACCAGCTGTACAGTCTTACATATAAAAAAAACTATCTTTCTTCGAGGACAAGCGGACGTGGACAGGTCTCAACACTTCTCTACTAAATGGAAATTATCGGCTTTGTCCTATCGATCAACCAGTTCGCAAGAAAGCTCTCATCCTCCCACGAAGTCTGGAACCCATAGTCAAGAGATCCTGTAATGTATTTAACTACTCGCCTCCACTCTCTTTATTTTTTCTATGTTTAAAACTTTGTAGGTCTCACCTCCCCACTATTCATGCCTAGCTCTTCTGTTATATTTTGGTAATAAAAAAATTACTGTTTTAAAATATCTTTTTATTTTTCTAAGAGAAATATATACACATAGAGAAATAAACTCATAGCTTTTCATTATATTTAGATAATAAAAAAATTATTTTTATATGAACAAATATACATAGCATATAATGATAGTAATGAAAGATTTATACAATTGTAAAGTCAAAAGATATAGTCAGTATGTGTTGAAAATAGAGTCATAAGATAATCATGTATGAGGAAAATTGAAGCGCAGGCATTGCGACCTATTATGATAACCTTACCAGTATGAAACAGGTTTACAAGTGTAGGCTTTCAGCGGGTAAAACGCATTGTTGGGAATATTTCAGGTTCATAAATAACACATGTAGAAAGGGGGAGTCATTAAAACATAACAGGTTTATCTGAAAAGGCAGAACTAGTTTAAATGTCTCTGTCTGTAAACGATAAGAAAGGATTAGAGTTTGAAGTATCTTAGCAAAGTAATGCATGATATTATTAATATTGTCCTCATTGACCATAAGGCTATATTTTCCTGAAGGAAAGATAAGTAAACTACACTTTTCTGACTTGATTCGCCACATATGAGAGCGACTGAGATATAATTTTATATCCAAATTATCTACTCTATCAAGTGGCTTGTCAAAAGGTAAAGTTAGACCGATGGATTGTCCAGGAAATATTCGGTTGATACACGTCTATAAACAAAAGAGAGAACAAATTTTAAAGCCATGAAAACGTGTGTTGGTGGGAGTTGTAACTCCTATACTGAAAGCATTGTCTTTATTGATATAGAGGGAAAGTACGATTATGCAGTTGAAAATGCCCTAATAGCGACGGATAGATGAAGGCATGTACGAAAGGCGGTTGTGTTTTATGCCATACCAAATGATATAAACGGCTTTAACAGAGATTGACGATTCTGTCAAGGTCTCAAATTAGATTTCCTACGTCAGCATGGATTCAAGAAAAAGGAGGAACTTTATTATGAGGTGCAGCAACTTCTAAACTAGAATCGACCTACACTCATCATACACCTACAGCTATAAAGAGTGATAATGAAGAATTTTTAAAGCTTTCCAGATGTAGGTATGTGGAATATCATAATCACCCACTACCTAACTGGAACGTTCGTACGCAAGAATTCTATCATAAAAGTTCTATTGGGATGAAACGCTACAAAATTCCAATCAATACTGTATATGGACAAGTTATTTCATGCAAGGCTATGATTCATCTATTCTTCCATCCATCAACAATGGTCGTGAAAATTGATGGCAGAATGGCCGTGGAAAGGCCTAAGAGACCATCATCCCAAGCGTATAGGTCCATGAATGTGGAAGAGGAAATGGTCTGCAGCAGTGTCTAATAAGCATGATGAGCAGGAGTAGGAGGAAGTTTATAAGCCGTGGAGAGTGAGGTCTGCAGCACTGTTTGATGAACAGGAGGAGGAAGTTTGTATGCTGCAGGGAGTCAGATTGCCTGTACTTCCCATGGTAGGAGAGAAACCGGCTGGCTCGCAATAGGAAGAGTAGTGACCTCGTTCCCTTCCGTATAATGTCTACACGATAAGAAAAATGAGACGGACGGTCTCAGCCGCCACCCCCGCTGCCCAGTTGTTATCGCCTGCCTGATGATGGCCTCTGCGAAGGTTCTATGGTTGAAAACCTTTTCCCCACTGCAGAGTCCATGACGCCTCTTTAGAGCCGACTGGGTGGAGTAGGCTGTTGTTCTATCGCTGGAGCTTCGACAATACTGCTTTAAACAGCATTGAAATCGCTGTCTCGCATGCGTCTTGAAAAGTAGACTGCATGTGCCGTAAAGGAAACTGTTACAGTGCGAGCAGAGACTGTACGACTTTGCGATGCATGAGCGAACCATGTTGAGTGACAAGACAAGACCAAACCGGACAGTAGCAAGATAAACGAGAAAATGAGCAAACCGATTTCATCTTACACTTTACAGTCTATTTTATGGGTATTAACCAATCAAAACGTAGTTACATTTTATTGACTTTTATAGGTTCATCTGCATAAGCATATCCACATATGGTAATACCATTATACCTACCATGTATGACACTCAGTAAAAACATCGTTCTACTATGTTGGTAGTAGGTCCCACCCAGGCTGGCAAAACAACATTTGTGGAGAAATTATTAAACAAAGAGACGTGCTTTTCAATATCCCACACAGTACATTGGTTTTAATGGGAGTCAGTATGAGCCGACCATAAAAATTGATGACCTACAAGTATATGAAACGGTGATATCTGATTCATATGACATGGTAAAACCTCACGATATGATTGTATTAGACGACTTTAAATGATGCAGGCTGAAAACTCCAAACTAATTAGCAACTTGTTTACACGACTTGCACACCACAGGCCCTGCACGGTAATTTCCATTACTCAAAATCTATACATCGGGGGTAAGGAGAATCGAACACGTTCGCTAATTAGTCAGTATATGGTGCTATTCAAATTCCAGAGAGACGCCAGTCAGATTGAATGCCTGTCTGGACAGATGTATCCAGGTCAGATAGGCTTTCTATGTATTCTACCTGATGAATTTTCATAGCGCATATATGTCCTATCAAAATCATCCCTTGCACTGGCCTATAAACAAAAGTTAATTACATTCCGCACGCTTTATAGTATATAAACATGACCAGTGTTGATATGAGTGGACATTTTCTCCGTAAACTTGTCAAACCGAGTGATAGTAACAAGAAAGACGGAAATTAATTAAGCATACAAGTAGTCGTCAGTTGGAAAATACTGTTGCGTTATTGTACAATATTGTACAGTTCTGAAAAATATTAAAATCAAAGACAGGAATACAAAGAGGGTTCGGCTGGATAGACAAACTCGTGAGCACGTTATCAGACACAAAGACAAACTAAGAAGGTTTGTGAATTCCTGTTGTAGTCCAACACTCCATAAAAGAAATCGGGTT
>JAYRBW010139745.1:0-15210 GCA_036023295.1 Invenusta paracnida | reverse complement strand
AATAGACTAAATTAAGTATCTGAAGAAATTGTGTTTTTGTTTTTCTTATATATATAATCCAGATACGTGGAAACCCCCTTTTTATCATAGATATCCATGTTTATACCATTGTTCTTTTATCTATCCATTGTTCCCATCTACCGTTAGATGTAGTTGTCCTCTTCTTCTGTATTCTCTTCGTCATCGCCACCTCTTTTAGTAATTTTGCTAACTGCAGTTTTATGCACTTGGTTTCTCCAGATCCATCTGGTTTCATTTGATTGCTTTCTCTAAATTAGGGGTCATAGTAGCATTGTTACTGCTTAGATCCTTCAATTCAATAAATAAAGCGGATATTAAGAAGCTAAAAGGTATCGTATCTGTTACACTTATCTATAAAAATGAGAATCGTCATCATCCAACGTTTGAAAAAAATTTATTTATCAGCGAGTGAATAGCCTGATTTATTTCGTCTTTTGTCATGTCTGAAGAACATATTTTAATAAATATGAATGTTTAATATCCAGTTTTGCATAGCGTCGTAATTTGTTATCCGCATCCTTAATAGTTTCAGTTTGTGACTCAACGTCATTATTCTTCTCTTAATCTGTGTTTGACTGTTGCCCCCAAGTGGTCTCGGTATCAAACATGGTTATGAGACATAGGATTTTGCATAGGTGCATCTTCATTTCAACATTAAATGAATATTAGAAGAATTACTTTTGTTGAGAATTTACTTCGGAATCGTCACAAACTATTTAATAAGCAACTCCTATACGCATTCACTAGATCAGTGGTTCGCAATACAAACCGCCCGTTTACATGGAAAGGCTGATTACTGGGCACAATGGTGTTCTCACAGCCGAAACAATACCTCTCATTAAGCTGTTTGATTTATTGATGACTTGTGGAAGAAATAAAATCATCGGCAGTTATATAACCTCTCCATTTACAAAAATAGCGCATCTCCTACCATTCTTTACAATAACGATGAGACAAAATATTTTCAAAGTAGATAAACAAGTGCGCACACAATCTTTTAATACTCAATACTTAGTTATTTTCGGGGATCAGTGGATATTCGCGCTTGCAAGATGCCTTTGTCTGCAGTCGGCCATTTTTTTTATTTGACAACCTTATTACTTTTTAGGATTACCATTATGGTGCTAAGAAATCATATTAAAATTTAAGATGGCGTGGATATTTTATCGGATTCCCGGAATAATAATAATAATATATTACAAACTGTTTACAATCGAATGAACAACTGCACTTCCCAGTTTAAATTTCTATAAAAAAATGTTTCTTACCTGTTACCATTGTTAACTGATTTTGACTACTCTCATTTCTATAACTTATTATATTTGGAATATTATCAAACCACATACGTCAGAGTCTTACAAAGTTTCTACATGAACAATTTAATTCTAATTTAAAAAATTGAATACTCGATATATTTGCGGTTTATTTCAACATAGAACGCTGGTAAGTGAACGATATTTTTGTATTAGATAAAAGTTTCTTCAAAGTGACACACTATGATGTCCATATCTTAATTGACCAAGTTACAATGATTTAGTATTTTTGTGCTGCTTCGATGATTACGGTTCCAGTAGAACACATTTTATTATATTATTTTGAGTATTACATTTTACTAATCCTTTCAAACATGCCAATGTATTTTTTATATATGGAATTGCTTTGTATATCAGCACAGTTATAGTAATATAAACGATATATAAAACAAATATATCAAAATTGTTATACAACATGCATTCTATATCTCCATAAGCATATTAATATTTGAACTACTTTGTTTGAAACAATCAATTATACATTTTTGTACATAACTATTTACGTTACAGAGGTCAGGTAAATTTGACAGCATAACTTTTTAGTTTCGATTTCTGATTCTCAACGTAATTCCGTAATTTGGATTATTAGGGTAAGCTTAACAGCTTCATTTTGGTATAAAAATGATTCTATATAAGGACTGATTTATTTGTATTTTCATTTTTTAGAGACATTCATGTTTATACACAATATTTTAGAATTTTAACTTTTCAAACAGTTTAACTTTGGTTTACAGTTTAGGAAGCTGCTATGCCTATAGTCATTGGTATGTACATGTCCTCACCTTTGAATATTATTAGTAAATATTTAACTTGTTTTTTACAAATCACTAGTTTTTATAATATTAAATAGTACAAACCCGCAATCTCAAGCCATTCCAGCACCCTGCATCCAAGTAGTTAGATTACTGGCACTGTCTATGTCTTAGACATAGTGGGCATTTTGATCATTTAGACAAAATCTATACATAAAAATAATCCCCAGACCTTCAAAATCCTAAATATGCTCTTAGTTTTGAAATAAGTTCACCAGATCAAAAGTTATAGTTATTTAAAGTGGTAAAAAGGTCATTTTGGGCATTTTTAGTTACCACTATTTGTTGAAAATTTTGATAAATAAAATGATTTTATTTATCAAAAATCATATCTTAAATAATTTATAATTTTTGAAATAAAAACTGAGCAAGTACTCTGAGTAAAAGGTATAGATAGAAGGTTTTGCTTTAAGAGCTATATAGGTACTAAAAGTTTTACTCAAGCTTATAAAAGTTATAATAGTATAAGCAAAGTCTCAAAAAATAATTAATTAGCACATCAAAAACAATTTGTTATTATTTTTTTATATGGATTGATTTAAATAAATGCAAATATATATATAATTGAATATTATATGACTTATTATATATTTATATAGCTTACATATATTATAGAGAGAGAATGGGGGTAACACGCTGGTCTACAAACCCATAGGTTGGTGGTTCAAGTCTTTCAATGTACTCCTCGTTGTAATAAACTGTTAATGCTGTTGTATTGAATCAATCATTGGACTGGCTATAAAATGCTTGTTTAGTCTATAATGATTATTTATATATTCCTGGCAGTGGTTAGACACACTAAAATCTGAACATGCCTATTATAGTTTATATATAGTTCTGGAAAAGTTTACAACATAACTTTAAATTTTTATAATGATCTTCGAACCATCTTCAGATACTAAATGACTGATGGGAATTCAATTGCTGACTTATCAGCCAACAAACTGGCAATTTAAAAAACAATATGATTAATTAAATTTGAGTCAAATTATCTATACTTTTTTATAGTGTAAAAACCATAGAGCAATAAGATATAGAGAATTCACTTCAATTCTCTCTGCTATTCTTTACATTATAAATCACTGACATAGAAAATCTACCAATTTTATAAAATATTGTTGAAATGTTGAACCAAAAGTAGTATACTTATTTAAATTTAATATACTTGATTTAAAAATTATTTATGACTTCTGAAACAATGCACATATTTACATGAAGTAAATGGTTTATTTTATTCATTTTATTCAAAACATTTACAATAAATAATGAGTATTACAAAATATTAATTTTTGTAAATATTATTTTAAAAAATGTATCAAGTGAATCAAAAGTAGTATCCAACTATATAAAAGAGAAACTTATTGATGTAAGCAAAAATATTAATAATTTTGGATGAATGAAATATTTTTTATTTGTCAAAAATTATTTTCATTGAATAAAAAAATGTTATTCATCAAAATTTTCAATGAATAGATTTTACCTTTTTTAAATGGGATTTTATTATGAGTGCTCTGTAGTCTGTGACAAAAAAGAAATTTTAATCTTGTTTTACATTTAATTTGAAATAACTAAGCCAATTTTTAATCATTTTAATTTTGAAAGATAGCATGAAATGTAATCTTTCATAAAATATGATTATATAAGTATTTTGTTTTATCAAGCTTTCTTATAAAAAACTAACATATAATTTGAAAGAAAAACACTTATTACTATAAATTTAGAAAAAAACTTATATTATATGATAAGATATAATAGATTTATGCTCATTTTTTGTAATATATATAAAATTACAAGGGAATCTAAAAATGTTACTTTCAACACTGTATCTGCTTTACAGATAGAGAGTTCAGTTTGATGATTTTTTTTGCAACAAAAGCTCAAAAATATCATTTTTCAACTTTTTAATATAGCAACACTTATAAAACTATTTTTAATGCTTGTGATATAGTTATACTACAAGATAGCTAGAAATCTGCTTATTCCACACATATCTGTTATATATACAAATATTATAGTAAAATCTTACAAAGTTAAAGAATTAAACAAAAATTAATATTATAATCACATAGAGAACATTATGGAAATTTGAATGATATGTTATACTTTTAAAAATAATATATTATATAGGCTATATATATATATATAAATTTATTATATTATAGGCCAAAATGAAACACTATTTTTAGAGAAAAAATATATAATTAAATCCATATTGGCACTTATGATTATGTTGTTATGTCATTATTTTGATATCATTGTAATCATCAAAGAAAGAAGAGTAATCATCAAAGTCTGAAAAAGAAATAGTATGTCTGGATTAGAAAAATACTTTAAGTGTTCATTAAAAGGTTAAAGATAATAAAACATGTTAAAATTATGCAATTTTTAGAAAAATATATTCATAGTAAAATTCTTATGATTATAATTATATGTCATAATACTGGTACTATTGTAATCACCATTAAAATCTGTATCAGAAACAATTATCTAAATGTCTGAATAATGCATAATATTTTTATAATGATGTTCCAAAATATAACATATATGTTATATTTATACTACTTTTATAATTTTTTAGTTTGTGAAATCCATATTGGCACTTACAATTATGCTATCATGTCATAATTTTGATTTCATTATAATCACAGAAATTTTCTGTATTAGAAACCATCATCAAAATTTCTGATTTATTTAGTTTAATCTGCAAAAAAGACTAAATCATGTCATACTAACATTTTTTCGTTATTTAGTCAAAATTAGACCTTCAAGCAATATTAATGTATATGAAATTATAATAATTGAATTGGATAAAATATTGTATCTTATACAGAATTTTATGGGCTATCCAAATTATATGCTTACAAAATACATCTGTTACTCATTCAAAAGTTACAAAATAATAAAATGTTATATATATAACCAATATATATATATTTAACATATTGTTCAAATCTCTATTCTCTATGTGATTATAATATTTATTTTTGTTTTACTTCTTTAAATGCCTTTAAATTTCACTTTCTCAAACTTTTGCATGCAATTTCTGTCACAAATAAATAAAAAAATGTGTGCATTTTCAAAATTTAAATGTTAAGTTTTTACTTAACATATTTATATATGTAACAGATATGTGTAGAATAAGCAAATTTCTAGCTATCTTGTAGTAAACTTATATCACTAGCATTTAAAATTGTTCCTTAACTGTCATTATTTTAAAAAGTTCAAAAATGCATTTTTGAGCTTTTATTGGGAAATAAAAATCGGCAAGCTGAAATCTCTAAGTCTAAGCCTGACCAATCTATTATTTTTAACTCTTGTATCTAATAAACTATTTATTAACTCAAATGCAATTGGTTTAGAAGAATTATTTATGTAAGGAATTATATTATAAACATAACAAATTATATATTGCTCATTTTTTTGCAGTAGTGCATTGTTTTAATGGACTATATTTATATTCATAATTCAATTTTTATAGAAGAAACTCAATTGTAGTAATATCATTCCTAAGTCAATGGTCACCATAGTGCCAACTTATGATGTTGTTCATTTGTGATATATGTGAGAAATATTTGGAAACCACCTACTGCTGATCTACTTTCATAATATAAAATATATGGTTAGTGAATATTAACATGACTAATTCAGGGTTACTGGGATGTTAATACAGTCACTTTACACTGTACATACCAATAATTTACAAAGGTGAGGATATATACATACCAATAATATTCAAAGTTGAGGAGATAATATATATACTAATAGTCACTTCATTAACTTTATTACTTTTGTAGACTCCCTACTGCTTTATATATGTATATATTTCTGATTTGGTCATTGTACATAAGAATATTTCCCGCCTCCCCTCTCTATTTCATTATTATTCTATGTACAAATATTTTTAATATTAAAAAAGTTAATTTTTTTAATGGTTTTATATATATAATATTGTAATACAAATAGAAATATAATACAAAAGAGAAATAAGCTAGTGGTTGTTGATGAACTCAGAGTTGGAAAAAATATATTGTGATACATAGTGATTAAATGTATATACCATGATTATAGTTTTCTTCTGATTAATTGCAAAGTATTAGAAAAGGCTGTTCCCGTAACTTTTCCCCTTAAATACGATTTAATATTGGTACATAATTCCGCGTTTAATTAAAATCTTCCCGCGTATTTAATAATATTATGGTGCGTACAACATTTTAAATTCCCTCGTAATTGGAATGACGCGCGTAATTTTGAGGACTGAGACGAATCAGTTTTTTTAAATTCCCGCGAACTTTTAATTTGAATTTGAAGCCACATAAAGCGCATGTTCCTTAAATACTGTTGCTGCCCTATCATTGGCTGACCGTACTCGATTGTAATTTTTGTCGATATAAAGGGGGGCTGGATATCACCCATCCCTACTACTAACCCTTTCAATGGTTTTTCTTCTTTGTTGGAATACTTTTATTCATAGTTCTCTTTGTTCCAATAGGTTTTACTTTGATTTTAAGAAACGCACTTTTAACATAATATTACATAATATGTATAATTATTATCTTTTACTGGTGTATAAAATTATAATTTATTCTAAACGTGCTTGATAAGTACATTTAAATGGCAGGATGTCTTATTATTTTAATATTATGTACAATAATCTATTTCGTAAAGGTTCCTTTACTGTGTGTAAGTCTATTTATGTGAAAAAATATTTAAATTCTAATCACGTATTTATTTTCAATGAAATCTAAGGAAGACTTTAAATTAATATTTTCACTGTTACTTGTTTTATTTAAATTATATTTTATATTTATTCATGAAATGATTTGTTAATGTAGTTTTACATTTCAGTGATTTACTTAACTAAAAAGATACACTGTTCTTATTTTACAGAATCCCATATCCCGGGTGTAACGATGAGTATCTTCTCCGTGTACGTCATCAGTGAATCTGGCTCCTTAAAGTTCAACTACGATCACAACACAGTTGTTAAGGAGGTTGAGAAAACGTTTAGCTATCCCCTCCCCTTCGTCTTCAAGGTAGTCAACGACCTTGTCGTCGTAGACTTTGGAGAACGTGATGAAGTTCGCATTGGTTATGCGGTGTTGGCAATCAACGGTGAACCCACAACCTGTGGTAGTAAGTCAGTTCTGGAAACTCTAGAGAATGAATCAAAATACCCTATCAGTATCAAATTTGGCCATCCACCTTTGAAGGTGAACGACCGAATTATGCTAGCGAGTATGTTTCAACCCCTCCACCAGATGTCCTATGTACTGTCGCCTGCAGGAAAATCGTCAGGAATTCAGACGCTAGAGACAGACACTTTCAAGGTACATTGTCATGAAGTACAGACTGGGATGAAGTTTCTTATCGTCTCGGATACAAGGCTTACGGGAGCTGATCTCTGTCTTAAGAAACTTTACGAAGCCTACTGCGATTTTTCACTCAAAAATCCATTTTATTCACATGACTTGCCAATTAGATACCCCCCCTTTGATCAGCAAGTAAAGTTAATATGTGAAAACGTCGAAAAGGGTATTTTGCAGCTATAGCATATTATTATTCTCATAATAGTTAGCATTCAGTTGCTTTAACTCATATGTCATACATTTATTAGCTAACTATATGCTAATCATTTCTTTTGTACATTCAATAATACAAATTAATGTTTGTTCATATCGTGTAAAATACCTATATTCCAATATTATATTACAAACTGAATTTTATTATATAAATGTTGTGGAAGTAGTAAGTAAAATCCCATGTATGTTTAAAAGAATTTGTGTTAAGTAATTTTGAATATGTTCTGTACATTTTGTAAATTAATAAAAATGTATTCATTATGTTTTACTCATATTATAAAATCATGTAAACGTTACTTATACTAGATCATAATGGAATGCAAAGACAATTTTAACACCCAAATATGACTTGCGCTTTACTAAAAAGATTGTGAATATAGTACATGCTCAATATATAGTTTATGTCAATAACATAAATTATTCGACAAACAAATGTATTTCGTCAAAGATAATAAATATGTGGTAGTTGTATTTTATAATGTATATTTCATAATGTTGTAGATATTACTTCTATTAAAATTTTCAGAAGTCTCTAAGTAATGTTAATTTTTTATTTAAAATAAAAATAATTGGTTATTGGTCAGTTTCTATCACAGTTAAAAGAAATGATTAATGAAGTGCAATACTGGAGGACAGTAATAATAAAAAAAATATCAACATTTACAGTAAAACATAAATTGTTTTTGTTTGTTGCATTATCTGCATTGTTATGTCAATAATATGATATATTTTGATCTGCGTGTAATACTTACCGTGATTTAGTTTTTCTCCGGTTTAGATGGATTTGTTTCTTTCTACTGGAATAATAAATAGTAGTATCATATTTAAAGAATTAAATAGGTATCTGAATGTAAAAATATAGGATACAATTTTTATTGATGACAAATTGGATATCCTCAAAAAAAGAATTAATTCAGTAATACATTGTAGGTAATTAAGTACCAGTACTATATATATTGTTTGGATGCCTTATGGCCTGTTTATATCTGAACAAATTTGTTGTGAATTATACATTATTTAGAAATAGACAATTTTTAAATATTGATAGAACTTCTTATTTTATCATTTAATCAAGGAATCATTCGAAGATAATTGAATAAAACTGTGATCACATTTTAAACACTGCAAATTCCTTTATACTTTCAACTAATGTTATGACAAACTTGACTTTAGAATTAATGTATTCTTTTATTAACCGAGTGTTTTTCGTGATACAGCAATTAACAGCATTTTCCCACTAACTCGATATAGAGATTGATCCTCTATATGATGAAATTTTGTTTTGTCAAGAGCGATCTAATCGCACTATATTGAGCGAAGTTTAAATTACAATTATACAAATCTGCTTATTCAATGTCAACACTCTGAGCTAAAATAAGATATGTCCTTATATTTGTAAATGTAGTCTTCGTTATTATCAGGGGGCTATAGTTATTTAGTTGCAAGTACTAAAATAGAATTTTATTAAAATTACTGTTTAAACATGAAATGTGTAAATTATGTAATCAATATATGTTTCTGAGTTTCAACTTAATAATTTTACATAATATTTACTATTTTACTTGAATGACAAAATTTTGTTTACACAATATATGTTATTAATAGGTAACTGCACTTACAAATTAATAAAATATGTATTCTGTTGCTCTATTGATAAATATTTGCATCTTATAATATAACACTGTATAATTAGTTAATATCGGCATAAATTATTTGAAACTAATTCGCCCTTGTGAGGTTTATATTACTATATATATACATTAAATGTTTGCTCATTTTTTGTTTTTTTAGTAAATATAAAAAAGGAGATGTAAGATTATTGTAACAAAAACAAATTTTTATCAAACTTCTGATTCTATCTTTCCATTTTAACATAAAATTAAAGTATATTATCATCTTTTATGATTGTCAAAACAATCTAAAATATAACTATTTTGGTCTTAATTTACAAACAATTATTTAATTTTTATAACAACTCAAATGAAATTTTCTCCGAATAAAAATGTATTTGATTCCTTTTCATTTTCTAGAAACAAACTATTCAATAGTTTGATATGTCAAAAATATGTGTGAATTGATGTATAAGTTAATTTAAAATGAAACAGTTTCATCTTGTTTTAACTAAACAGAACTTTTGACATTTTCTTTAAAAATTTAGCTTCTATTCATAACGATTGTACCTATTTAGCGATTTGATTGTTGTTGAAAAAAAGTTCTAAATTATGACTGGGACCTTGATCAAAGTTTGGTAAAATTTGATTAAACTATTTATTTATATAAATTGTTTTATGTAATTTGGTTTTATCACATTTTTTACACTTGTCATAGAGTAATTTTCTTAATTTATTTTGTTTGATATACCTAGAAAAGTATATTATTTACGGCATCGTATACAATTCCAATAAGATTTTTAGTCGTTTGAATAACTATATATCTATTACTTTGATAGTCAGATGCCACTGGTGTTGATATAAATAAATATTACATAATAAATATATATATATAACATCTCATTTACTAAAAAATAATAAATCTACTGTAGCAAGCATCCTACTGGTAAGTTTTTACGTCGACGAAATTTGATTGGTCGGCACGAACTAATAACAGTTTGCTTCTACATATTATATGCATATAAGTAGGTACCCATAAAATGTACCCTCAGCTGATTCTTATGGTTATGTGTCATTTTGAGTGAGTCTCACTGTGGTGTTGTTTATTTAAGAGACTTGTGACATTTTTATTTCCACCTGATATGTTTTGCGTTTTACGTTTGTGATTGGAATGTTAAGAAGATATTCGAGGTTCATTTGAATATGAAAGAAGGGTGTTTATCGGTTGAATTAGCTAACTATATTATTCCCAATAAAAAACGACGCTCTGTGTCCTTTAGGATTGTTGATATTCTTGAATTAGAAGAGTCTTCTGAAAAGGCTGTGGATATTACCAATAAAATACAAACAAAATATGGTAAAAAAGCTGCTATTACTCATGGGTGCTCAGCAAGTCAGATGCGCACATGTCAAAAAGAGCCCAAAAACATTTTAAATAAAGTACAATCGAATTCACCTCCTATAAATCTAAGTATTTCACAAGTCTACACACAAAAAAGACATATTAAACCAGTCGCATCAAATACTTATTCTGTTGAAATTGGTGCTTCGAGTTCATTATCGTCTTCAACGTGTGCTCAAACGAATGAGCTTTGTCGACGTTTTCAATGTTGTTCGATACATTCCAAAATAAAATCAGTATCAACAACGACTAAGAAACGGAAACTTTATAAGCCACTTCACTTAAAGAGGATGTACTTTTGTTCCCCATCAGTTAAATCAATAGTGTTACCTTCGTTTTGGAAAAAAACAGACAAAGTATTAATGAAATCGTCAGAAAATAAATCTGTGAATCGGAAAGTAATGTCATCATCACGGCAATACCATTTTAATAAATCGTATAGGAATAAGAATGTGATGCATAAATCGAAATTTAGCAGTTCGGATTTAAAAAAAGAAATAGGCGTTGTTCCCATTACGAAGAGAACAAATACAGTTGTGAATCCAAATTATTCAAAAGGTTGGTATAAATATTTTGAGGTTTATATCATTACATAATGTTAATTGTTTTTTAATCATATAAATGTGAAATATTTTTAACTACTTCGTTATGCCATAACAAGATTTTACATGACATTAAGATAATATTAAATAAATAATTATAAACTATTATGTAAATATATTATAAAAATAACACATATTTTATAAACAATAAGGTACTGGGTGCCATTTGGTGGCCTGTTAATATGGATGGTATCCATAATTGCGTACTAAAAAAATAGTACTACTATAAATACTATTTAGTACGCCGTGATGGTATCACAATATTAAAGCACTGGACGAAATGAAAATATTGTAATACTTATACTTCATAGTTATATATAATTTATTCAAATAATATTTTCCAATAAAATAATTGCATTTGGTTAATCGTAGTACACGCAACCATATAGGTCGCATTTAAGTATACCAGTTTTTGCGTGCCACCAAATGGCTCCAGTTCCCACAAGTGTGAGTTTAAATATAAAATTTATATTTATAAGTGAATGTAATGATATATTGAGAACACTTATATCGTAAAATAAATAAAAATCCGCATGTTTCTTATTTCATTCATCTTTAATTTTCATGATATCATATAGTATGAGATATAGTCTAGAATTTATTATTTTTGTAATGTATCTAATTTGCTTACACAAAATGCAAATCAATAATGTAATATATATATATACCGAGGCTATTTTATTAATGCTTATGAAACAATTATAAAAGTTACGTACATATAGTATTGATTAATTACTCTATGTTTGCGTATATATAGACCTATATACATATGTCTAACTGTTAATTTTATAAAGCAATGCAAATATGATAAGCATTCACATGTTCCAGTGAACTTAAAAAAGTCCGAATACTTGATTGATGACAAGAAGTACATATATTGAAATGGTTCCATCGATCTTTCTTCAGTAAAATAATTCTGTATCATTACTAACAGCATTGATATTATACCTCGTTCTCTAAAAAAATTAATCAGTATATGTGGATATTCTCAGATAATATATATTGTAAAATGTACAGATAAATTTTTGTATGAAATTAAATAATGTAAATCTTTTCTAGCATTTTATTAAATGGAAAAGCTATAAAAATATTGCATCTATTTAACGCGTATTTTATATTTGCTGACGTTGAGATTAAAATATTAATATCTAGCTAATATTTTTTACATTATTTGACAGCTATTAAACATTTGTATAAAAAATAAATTGAATTGAATTGAATTGCGTAGTTACACATTTATGGAATTAAAAATAAATATAGAGTACACATATAGAATTAACCAAACGTATATAATTACAATTAATACATTTTATCGGCTAACAAACTTAATCCATTCTCTCAAGTTCAATGGAAACGTTTAAACCGTTGCTAGAAAATTAATTAAATTGTTTCGTTGTTAAAAAAGAGTAAACACTTTAAATATAAGTATTTCTTGTAAATATGTACGGGGTGGTTATATTATGACTGCTAAGTATAATTTCATTAACAACTATAGCGGTTTTCTAAAGGTTTTATGGACGCATTTTCACTGTTTTCCTATATATTTACATGAAATATTGTAATGATATGACGTATGTCTATTGCTAAATAATAAAACATTCAATAAATAAAAACATTAGTAAATCGATAAGAAATTAATGTGGAATACATGTAGATTATACTATATATTTACTAACTATTTTTATCGTTATTCGTATGTATAGATTTGAGAAACGAATTAAAAACTGTCCGCCCTTTTAGTTTTAAAAATTATGTTACTGGATTATTTGAAATCATTATTTCTGTATCTATATATCGAATGAGGTCATTTTTCCTGAGATAGCCGCTATATTTGTAACGACCGCATTAAAAAATATTGATTTAATTATAGATTATTGCTAAGAGTATATTTCTGAGTCTGGAAAATATTACAAGATAATTGTGTTACAGTACTGTTACATTTTCAATTAACGAAATTTATATTAATTGTATAAGTGCTAGTAGGCTAAGTACAAAAATTTGTTATTAAACATTTCTCACATAACTATATTTCTGTTAGCATAATATTAAAATTTCAATTAAATTAAATTTTAGATAAGTATTATGTGTACATTTGTGTATGCATGTGTATATACACACATAACAAAATATACATTTATGTAATAGTTTAAAAATCAAAAATATATCATTAAAGAAATATACTTTTCATAATTATTTCGTAAACAAATAATATTTTAAATGCTCATAGTTTTCTTTTGAATTTGCAGTATTAAAAAAATAATTGTAATTATTAAAATAGCACAACAAAACAGCTGTAGACGAGTTGGAGCGATAAATAAAATTCGATTTTACGTAATGATCTGCCCGTATTTTTACGACAAACTTCTATGTTTTACATCTTTAAAATTGGTTATGATAAAAAATATAGCTAGAATATTCCTATTAGCACATATAGTCTATTTCTTTAATTTATCTGATGAAATATTATTTAAATGTTCAATAAACCAGTGATGTATACCTACACACAAATACACACATTTAAAACCAGCATACAATTCTATTCGTGTAGTAATTTTTTATTATGAATAATTAATATTTTATTTTGTATAGTCTAAATATTTAGTTTTAATTATATATCAAGTAGTATATTTAACTAATTTACTATGCCATAATACAATTGACGTATATATCTTATATATATAAGATTAAATGTATAAATAGCTACCTTACTTATAATATTGGTACTCAATTATATATATTATATAGAGAAATCCAAAAAGGTTTTTCTATTAATATTTAATTTTTTGTGATATGTAAAATGGTAAGTATAAAAATATCATAATTATATAAATGAATACCAAAATACCAAATCAATGAACTGACAATTTCTTTGTTGTCCTTCATATATATATCTATCTATACTTACCTATCTATAGGTATATTATATATAACTAGTGCTATATACATGCACATTATATTTTTGCTCCAATTAATTTTCTTTAAATCACATAATATACTTTTACTTCACTTTTTAAATATTTTTGTATTTATATAAAATACAGAGAAATCCTGGACAAAATATTTATTAAGATTTTATACAGATAATAAAAAATAATTTTGATTCATGAAATAATTTTTTTACGAAATTCATACTTATAGATAAAAAATTGATTCATGGAGATTGAAATACCTAAATGTTAAATATAAAATTTAGTGCACTTTTTAAAAACTGTCTAAATTTTTTTTTTGTGATTACTAAATGCAAGTAGCCTAGATAAATACATAGGTACTTTAAGATATATTGTATTTTCTTGATGTGATTCAGATGCTGCATCTTTTTATACATTACAGGGCTCGAAATAAGGATTTTACTAGCACTTGTCCGATATTTTTTTCCTACTTGTTTGACACACGATTTTTGCATGCTCGTAATAACTTTACTTGTCTCACAAAAGGATCTAATCTATTGTTTAAAAAGATTATCTACTAAATTTAGAAAAAACAATCAAACTCACAAACAACACAATAAAAATTGTGATTGTGATACAAAACTTCAAGATAATTAATTATTACACATAATATACATATAGGCCACATCGAAAAATACAGTTGTTTGTAACTAAGCGTATAACATGTTTTTTATCATACTAAGTATTAAATAAAATATAAAATTTATATAACAAGTAAAAATAAGTTCTGAATCAGCTATAAATAGCAGCCACCATTTTCTACTACATTTTCAATGTGTTCCATCATCTCGTTGAGTGCTCTGCCCATGCGATTCTGCGTAAAATGTAGTAAATGCTCATCCAGAAATTCTGCTATATCATCAGGGGATTCAAAATCATCACGGAATGCTTCCAACCGCGGAAATATGAACCTGTCACATAGA
>JAYRBW010139734.1:0-15211 GCA_036023295.1 Invenusta paracnida | reverse complement strand
AGGTAACAGATTTGCTTAAAATGTACATTTTGTGTAAATATCTCTATGTAATTTCTTACAAATATATTACATTTATTTGATGCACGCAGACTTTCTTGACAGAGGGTACTTCATTTTTCGAAATAATGTAGCTGTTCACCACAATCGTAAAATGCACAACATTTACATTTCAAATATTTAAATGTGTAATTTAATTAATTTCTATGGTTCTATAGTTTCTATTTTCTATCCTCAATTTACTTTTTGATTTAATCTGTCCTTTCCTCTCCTATATCTCAACACAAATACCAGGAAACGCCAGCTTCGAGCTAACGACACAGCACAGCGGGGCCAGTGCCTCCATTTACGGTTGCAAAAGCAGGACAGAAAAAGGAGGATCCAAGGAATCGAGCAAGGCGCCACAACTGTCTGATCCAAACAAACCCAACATCTCCGGGCCCATTCGAGTCAGAGTTATGTAAGAGAATCTCCGAATATTGCAAGGTTTCAATGATAAGAGATTCATAATATAAAGGGAAAACTTGTCTGATCAGTGTACTTCTAAACATAGCTGATCTATTAATTTTGGGTTCTCCTACCAGGCCTCTTGCAGTTTAAAAAATTGACCATATAACATTGATTCAGAATACAACATTTCAAATTTAAATGTAAAATAATCACAGGTCATCTTCATAAAAGTATTTAAGAATTCCTGCGTACAGAAACACCTAATTTTATCAAACGATTTAGAATATATAGCAAGTTAAATATAAACCAACAATTTATGTATTGGAAAATATATCAGACTTCAACGAACTATATTGAACTTAGAATAGAATATAATCAGATCTCAACCGGCAACTAATAGTAGAAACTACAGTTCAGATCTCAACAAACGACATATAATAGAAACTGTGTCAGATCTTAACCAACCGTTTGTTTATATAACCAAAAGTTTGTCCGATCGCAACAACAGATTCAAGGCCTCCTGATTACATAAATACGTAATAACTATAATTGCATGTTGTATTATTTTTGTGAGTGTTATTTCAGTGCGATTTTCTAAAATTTTATATTTAGGCACTATTTCGTCGTCTTCTTGCTGTCTCTATTTAGTTACATATTCATATTTAACAGCGATGTTTTCGTTTTCATGCTATTTTTCATTAAGTGGTTTTTTTATATAGTTTGTACTAGATTTATTTCATATATAATTACAGAAATATCCGTTAAACTGTTTATTAAACGTCAGAATATCATTCATAAACATAGTCGAAAATGAATGTTAATATATAATGAATAGAAAGAATATCAAATTTAATGAGATATTTTGATTATATCATAGATTTGATTTGAATGAACTATTTTAGAGGAAATTAGTCATAATGTTACAAACTACTTAGAATAGATAATAATTAAGACTTCAATAAACTAATCCTGAATATATATCAAATCTTATAAAGCGTTTAACTTCACATCTCAACGAACTACTTAGTTCTAAAAGTAGATCAACTTTAGACCTACCTTAAAAATAAATTAAGCCAATATAGATCATCGTGACTCAAGACATGAAAGTAGGTCAAACCATTTCTTTCCCTCTATCATTGGTCTAGACTTCCCCCAGAACTGCAATTGGTGGGCGAGTGTCCGGCGCTGGGCTGGTGGGATGAGAACTTTCACGAGTGGCGTACCAATGAACTTGAGATTGAGTTCTATGAAGAAAAGACACATGAGATTATCTTCAGGACCTCCAAATTTGGTGTGTTTGGAATCTTCCAGGACGCTTACATCAATTTTCCTTTCCAGGTTGGTCAGCTTGACTTAAGTTTTGAAAGAATACACTATGATGGCATTTCATAAAATATTGTCCATCGTAGTCGGATAGGAATTTAATTTACTCTAAATTAAAAAAAATTGATGTCATTCTACTTTTCGCATATTCTGTAGGTATATATTGACAATTTTATTTATATACTAGTTATTTGCACTTAAATTTATTCACTGATGTAAATATAGTTGTTTTAAATTTATCTATTTTTCCAAAAAAAATTGTTAGAACATTTCCACAAACTTGTCGATAATTCTTTGATTACTTCTTTTATGTTTACGATTAATATAGTGCAAAAAAAGTAAACAATCAACTGAAATCTCATGTTTTTGATGTTGATGGTACAGAGTTGGGAGCTGCGACCCTACACACTATCCAAAAGCCCTCCAGGAGATGCAGAAAAGTCCTTTGCTGACATATCCAAAGACTACTCCAGGTCTGCTGCAGATCCGTCCTCAGCTGCCTCCTTCGTTGACGATTTCACAACAGCTTCTCTGATGAATCAGACGAACACTGCGATGGGTACACCGCAGGAGACTGGAGACGAAGCTCCAAGAACGGGGGAGTATAGTAAAGACCACCAACAGGACGGTGAACTTAGTGAGATGGATTCTGTTTCATCTGGTAAGTGAATGTGTTCAAAACTGTGTCATCTGGTAGGTGTGTTTCAAACTGTGTCATCTTGTGAGTAAGCATGTCCAAAACTTTGTCTCTGGTGAGTAATCATCTATAAAACAGTGTCTCTCACTGGTGAGTAAGAATGTTCCAAACTATGTCATCTGGTGAGTGTGTTCCAAACTATGTCATCTGGTGAGTAAGCGTGTCAAAACTATGTCATCTGGTGAGTAAGCATGTTCAAAACGGTGTAATTTAGTTAGTAAGCATGTTCAAAACTATGTCACTGGTGAGTAAAAATGTTCCAAACTATGTCATCTGGTGAGTGTGTTCCAAACTATGTTATCTGGTGAGTAAGCGTGTCAAAACTATATATCATCTGGTGAGTAAGCATGTTCAAAACTATGTCATCTGATGAGTGTATTCCAAACTATGTCATCTGATGGGTGTATTCCAAACGTTGTTATCTATTGAATTTATTCCAAACGGTGTTACCTTATGAGTAAGCATGTTCCAAACTGTGTTATTTGGCGAGTAAGCATGTTCAAAACTGTGTTTTCTAGTGAATGTGTTTATAACTATGTCATCTGGTGAGTAAGCATGTTCAAAACTATGTTATCTCTGAGTGTATTGCAAACGGTGTTATCTATTGAATGTATTCCAAACGGTGTTATCTGTTGAATGTATTCCAAACGGTGTTATCTATTGAATGTATTCCAAACGTTGTTATCTGGTGAGTTTAAGCATGTTCAAAACTGTGTCTTCTAGTGGGTAAGCATGTTTAAAACTGTGTCTTCTAGTGGGTAAGCATGTTCCAAACTGTGTCTTCTAGTGGGTAAGCATGTTTAAAACTGTGTCATCTAGTGAGTTTAAAACTGTCATCGTCTAAGTGAGTGTATTCCAAAGTGTGCTATTTGGGGGATTAAGCTTTCTCCAAATTGGTGAGTGACTATATTCTAAATTGTCTCACCTTCTCAAGTGAGCTTGTTTCAAACTGTCATCGGGTAAATGATATGTTCCAAACTGTATTATCTTGTATGTAAGCGTGTTCAAATCTTTGTCATTTTGTGGCTGAGCGTGTTTTAAACTGTCATCTGGTGAGTATTTGCATTCCAAACTGTGTCATCTAATGAATAATTGTCACTGATAAATTTGTAAATTCAAAAATTATTTATAATTATTCGAATTGTTTTGGTATTATTTTATTAAAATTGTGCCAGATAAAATGTTACTTTTCTCTGGCTAATATTTATCTGTCTTTCTGTTTGAATGTCTGTCCGCGTGAATTAACATTGTGTCGGTTTGTTATCTATGTCCATCTGTCTATCTATCTTAACGTCCGTTTCTGTCTCTTTGTCTGTCTATTTATCTTTTGGTTTTTCTATCTGTCTAACTGTCTATTTGTTGGTTTTTCTGACCATCTGTTTGAATATCTGTTTGTATGTATTTTTATCCCTGTCTGTCTATTTGTCGTCTCTTTCTATGTCTCTCTGTCTTTCAGTCTTTCTGTCTTTCTGTCTGCCTGCATATGGTGGCGGAGGAAGATAGAAAAACATTAAATATCACGAGAAAAACATACTTAAATAACGATATCACTCATATGAAAAGAAAAACACAAAATATCACGAGAAAAACATACTTAAATACCGATATCAGTAATTGAAAAAAAACACGAAATATCACCAGAAACCATTCTAAATTAGTAAAAACACTTATAAGGAGAAAAAATAATAATATCACGAGAAAAACATACTTAAATAATATATCTCACTCATTTGGTCAGAAAAACCCGAAATATCACGAGAAAATCATTATAGTGTTATATCACTCATAAGGAGAGAAAAACCCGAAATATCACGAGAAAATCATAATAGTGTTATATCACTCATAAGGAGAGAAAAACCCGAAATATCACGAGAAAATCATAATACTGTTATATCACTCATAAGGAGAGAAAAACACGAAATATCACGAGAAAATCATACTTAAATTGTGATAACACTCATTAGAAATTAAAAAACATTTAATTGCAAGCGAAAAACATAGTTAAATAGTGATATCAGTCAGAAAATGTGAAAACAATAAATAGCATGTGAAAAACATTTTATAACATGATAATAAAGCGTTTTTATCATATACTATATTAAGAAGGCAAATAGAATTTATAGAAAGTTTGTTTAAACGCAACTGAATAAATAGAAATCGAGCTATAGACGCCAACGCCGACGCGAAGTTAAAAAAATATAAATATTCCGAGATTGCTTGACTTAAATAGTCACTTGGCTTTATTTACATACATTATGTCAACTGGGAGTTAATTCATTACAAATCATAATTACTTTTACTATTTATATCGTACTTGCACATTCAGCCGCATGCGCAACAGCCATTGTATCATGAGCCTTGTTTAATTGGTACTAGCATAGAGTAACAATACCAAGAGAATTCAATTGGTTAAAAAAGCTTAAATATATTTCTTTACATATTCAAAGTTCCCCATTTTATATTCCCATCAATACGATGGTAATTTACGTTCTAAAACAGTATAAAAGATCGATTTTCAAATGGGTAAATATGTGTATTTATAGGAGTATAGCTTCAATAATAAAAAAGTTTTTCGATAGCTCCAAATAACTAGTTTTGCCTTAAAAAGTCGTAGGTATACAAAATAAAGTGCCCGTACAATATGGGCTATGCATACCAAATAATGTAGGCAAAACTAGTTATTTACATCTATCAAAAAACTTTATTATTTAAAGTACTTATAAATTACATATTATTGTTCTGACATTCTGACGCACATTTCTATATTTTTTTGGTGGATTTTCTGCTTGAATCAAAAGAGCGAGACCCTCTTTTACAATCCTATAATCTTTGGTCTTTATTGTGTGGACTAAACATTTATGGTTTTTTATGACGTTATTATTACTGATTTATAACATGTGTTATTAAATATAATTATTTTAACTAATTCCGTTTGATTTGATTTACTTATTTAAATTTGTCTAAAAACTTTTTTTTTATATACTACTAAACATTTCATGGGAATAAAGTAGTATGTTACCATTAATCAAGAAGAGAATTTTTTTAAATTAAATTCAAAATTTAAATGGTCGAATTATCTTGTCTGTCAATTTTGATAGATTTATACATTCAAATACACAATGTGTCGATTGCATAACGCTGTATTAGCTTACTACCGGTAGTAACTCGAGAAAAATCAATACATAGATTTAGTCAACACAGATATCCTAAATCTATTGTTTTTCCTAGAGTTACTACCGGTAGTAAGCTAATACCGCCTTATGCAATCGACCCTAAGTGATTTCTCTTGGTATTATTACTCTATGGATATTAGTAATGCATGTAGTAGTTTTACTAATTAATAAAAATCTTTTATAATTTTGCTATATATATTGAGTTTTTTTATATTTTAGCTTTTGAATTTATTTAAAACAGAGCGAACTGTTAAGCATAAACAACTACAAGCGTATTTTATCAATATTTCATTACAATTTTTATATTATTACACATGGACGTAACTAGCTATGAGGCAGGTGAGGCGGCTTCCTCGCCTGACACGAGCGCTTGCGCCCTATTATATATACATATTGCACTTGTAACTAACTATATATAATATCGCTTTATTATTATGTGTTATAAAATGTTTTTCTCATGCTATTCTATGTTTTCAAGTTTTCTGAGTGATATCATTATTTATCTATGTATTTCGCTTGCTATTAAATGTTTTTCACGCGATATTTTGTGTTTTTCTCTCCTTATGAGTGATATCACTATTTAAGAATGTTTTCTCGTGATATTTCGTATTTTTCTCACTTAATGACAAGGTTTGCACGCCCTATGGAATTTTGGAAATGTGGAAAACCTATGGAATTTGAAAAACTTATTGTCACCTATGGAAAATTTAATGATTTAAGAAAATTTTTTTTTTTAAATAAAATACATGGAATTAAAAAATATATTTGCATTATAATAATTTGCATCTATAATTTGATTTATTTATAATAAATGTTTATAACTATTTTGTGTTCTTTTATATTATTCAGCATTAGTTAAAGTATTTTGATAAAAAAATATGTTATTATTATAAGTTCATTGCTTGATCAACCATTTATTACTTTATTTATATATTTGACTGCATTTTGACATACATATTATTATTATCTTGATGAAGTGTTTAACATAAATATTTATTTTATATGTTATATACTTTGCCACATTCTTTTTATATTATTCTGTGATGTATTCTACATTTAGACAATTATACATATGACTATATTTTACTTTCAGCACTTTTCTCATGTCAAAGAATTTAAAGACATATTTTCAGTCTTCATGGCTACATCATAACGAATTTTCATTATGATTAAGAGAGACGAGTGACTCAACTAAAGCCAAATGTGAATGTTGCAAGAAAGATTTAAATTGGTTTACCGTGGGTATTGAAGCCTTGGAATCACATTCAGCATCTGTAAAATACAAAGCTTCGTTATTTGCTAGAGATTCCCAAAGAAAGGAAGTGCAACTTCCTTTTTCATTCCCTTTCATTCATTAAAAATGAATGATTTGTTTGATGTCCAGCCTCAATTAGAAGCTAATACTGAAAAGTTAACTTCTACTTCAGCATCAGCATCTTTCAATATTCCATCAACTGAAAAGGCACCATTCAGAGCACAATTATTTTTTGTTAAGCTAGCTGTTACTTCTCACTACTCAATGAGTAGTTGTTCTAACATGAATCATTAAATGATCAGCTTCAACAGAATCAAATGGATCTACATACACTTTCGATGTTGGCATGATTTACAAGTATAAAAATAAATCAGTAGACAAACATCTAGACTATATCTAAAGTAACTAAACAGACCTACACTTCAGTTTTTTATGTGATATGTAATTATCTTTGATTACAAGGCTTTCTAAACATAATTTTATTTTCTTTATCTTGTTTCAGGTTGTAACCCAGTATGTTACTTCAGTTTTTCTTGGACATGCAACGGCCGAAATCTTATTTAATAAATTGGAGGAAGAATGGCATTAGCTTGGTTTCACCAAATTGGTCCAGTTGTCAATGGATGGCCCCAATCTAAATTGAAAGTTACATAAACATTTTTCTGCTGCAGTTGATAATGAAAGAAATTTCCCTCTTTTGAATGTGGGAAGTTGTGGTCTCCATACATTGAATAATGCCTTTCAAGCTTGTCACAATTCAACTGAGTGGAAAATTAATGTCTTTCTGAGTTCTCTCTATTGGTTTTTTTAAGATTCCTCAGTCAAACGAAAAGACTACACTAAAGTTTCGGGTATGGAATTTCGTGTAAATATTTTGTAATATCATGCTAGCTGCTGCTAAGCTGTTACAGTGAATATAATATTATTAATCTAGTTTATATAGTTCTAACTATTTCCTTTCTGTATATTGCAGGCTCTACTTTGATTCCTTTGTCTTTCTGCAAACACAGATGGGTAGAGAACATCTCAGTTGCAGAGAAGCACTTGAAGTTTGGCCTTAATTTCTAGTGTTGATGAGAAATTTGAAAACAACAAAATCTGAACCAAAACTTATTTCGTATCAGCATCTTGAAAACCTGTCAAAGGACACTCTGTTACTCACAAAGGTAATTTTGAAAATACTTTCTTTTTGCAGGTCTGCAGATCTTTTTTATTTCTTTAAATATTAATGTCCATGCATAATATGCACATTTTTATTGCCTACACGATATTAGATTCTTTTTACTTTTGTTTTGTAGGTCAATGCTTTCATGTCAATTTCTAAAGAAATTGAACCTTTTTTGAAGGAATATTAAACAGACTCGAGCGTCATTCATTTCTTTGTCGAGATCTCTTTCTGCTAACCAAAGCTTTGTTGCAAATCTGAGAGTCTTCTATTTTGCTCAAAACAATTTAATCGAACTAAGTTTATATTAGATTTTAATTTAGAAAAAAAGGTTGCAGCACACTAGTTATTATAATTTGATAGATTTATTAAGTAATCCGAGATCCAAAACCTGACATCTCCAAAAGATCTGAGCTGAGTATTGATATCACTCAGAAGTATGTCAAGGGTGAAAACTCAAGCTCGGAATTTCAACAAATATCGGCTAGCGTGATGCTCAGGCAAAAGGTTCTTTTTCACCACTTTCGATTGTGGCATTTATGAAAGAGGTATGTCAATATAATTTTTATGTGCACTGTCTAAACTGTCAGTATTTAGGATATTGTAGATTTTGTGGGATTTGATTATCTGCTTTATTTTTTGTCCAACTTTTTGAGAAATACTACACTATTTCCTCTTAAGTTGATGTATGCATATTTTAGATAAAAGCCTTCCTGGTGACTTTTACTCAAAAGATAGTGAAGAAATCGCCAATGACGTATTCACTCGTGTAAAATTTGGAATGTTTTTCGCCTTAACACATCTTGGAGAAGTCGTTGGCTGACAAACGTCAAATGAATAATCTTTTGATACATTTAATCGATAACTAACGAATGGCTCACTACAAGTGAAGAAGAAGTTGTAGATAAGGAATATGAAACCTTTTGTGACCACTAAAGGTGTGACACTTTTGTCTCGATTACATCGTCTAAAATCGATGCCTGCAAAAGTTTCAATCCAAAAAAACGTTTGGACATTTTCTTTAATTAAATGCTCTGCAAGCTGAAGAATTTTCAGTATTGTGGAATACCTCCTTATGTGCAAATACCTCCTTATTCTTTCACACGGACAAGCCACTGTCGAGCGCGGCTTTTCTTTCAACAAAGAAGCGGTAAACACTAACAATTGAAACAGCGCACTCTGATTTCCCGAAGACTAATTGATGATCTTATGTAAATCGAGTAAGTTGATGATATACCTATTGATTTTTAATTTTATCTTTTATTGAAATCTTTATTATTAAACAAAATGCATAGATATCTCTACTCATATCTGTTATGTGATATGAATTTGTAATATAATGATAATAACCTTATACTTTACATTCATTTCATATTTTCAGGTTGGCGGCGTTACAAATGTCAAAATAACAAAGGACATGCTCGCTGCTATGCATATATCTCGCCATAAGTATCACCAACAACTGGATATTCAAAAAAGGATACCAAAAAGGCGGAAATGGCAAACAAAAGAAAAATAGTGGTAGAGTCAATTGCTTTCCAGAGTTAAAATATTTAGGTACATGTACGTATATTTATTTATTACAACAGTTTTGTTTACACGTCACTGCCTTTTCTACTTTCATTTCCTACTAATTATGTATCTATAATTGTGTTTTACAGCAAAGAAGGCTCGATTGACAAATACGATTTCATCGCTGACAGAAAATACTGCCTCCATCGCAGAAGAAGCAGCTAAGACATCTTCACTTACTGTATTTACCAAGTCTTACGCTTTGCGCAAATAGGTGAAGGAGTGTGAACAATCTGTTTCTGATCTCGATAGTCAGTTGCAATCAAAACTATGTGAACTACATATGTGAACTTTGTAAATTGTTTTAGACGTTGCTGATGGCTATGCATTTTTGACACTGTTAATTAACATTCACTCTTATGATAGATGTTATATTGCTATGATAAAAAGTCTATTTCACTGGATTTTGTTAATTTTGGAGTCATGTCGACCATTTTATATTTTTGTACTTGTTGCTTTTCTAATACGTACAGGAGTGTGTTATTTCTTACTTTTAGTAAAATTCCTGAGAATTAATATATTGTAGGCTTGAGAAACGTTTCTATGACTGCATAATTTTAGTCTACGCAATATCTATAGAATTTTATTTTTACCTATGGAAAACCTATGGAATTTTTTTCTACTAAATGCGTGGGAACCCTGTAATGGGTGATATCACTATTTAATAATGTTTTCTCACTTAATGAGTGATATCACTATTTAATAATGTTTTTCTCACTTAATGAGTGATATCACTATTTAATAATATATTTCATGTTTTTCTCACTTAATGAGTGATATTGCTATTTAAGAATGTTTTTCTCGTGATATTTTGTGTTTTACTCTTCATATGAGTGATACTGATATATCACTATTTAAATATGTTTTTCTCGTAATATTTAGTATTTTACTCTTCTCATAAGTGATATCCCTTGTATCTTGAGTGTTTTAATATGTTAACACTTTCGTCTGGCATACCTGCAAGGTCTTTCTTAATTATAGGCACTTTTTTATAAAAAGACTATAAAGTTAAACTATCAGAAAGGGACAATTTTCTTTTGAAGAGTGTGAAGAATATCTTCATGAAATTTGTTGCGACTAAAATGTTTATTTTATTAAAATAATTTGTCAATCATGATGATATTATTTATTGCATATTTTTTGTATAATTTAGTTATTTGTCAGTTTATTCCTTTTAGTCCTTGTGACAGACTCCCAAAATTTCGTTGGTTAAGAAAATTAGTGGGGGGAAGAGAAACTTTGGCATGATTATGTAAGCATATGATCCTATCTTTAATGAAATGATAGCAATCATTATATCGGATCGTAAAATTTGTATGAGAATTTTACTATTTTTCTATGTTATAAAATAGGAAAATTTCTATTATTTTGACCCAATTTTAATTTAAAAAAATACTTTTTGATAAAAATAAAAACATTATTTATATTTTTAATGAATTTTTCTATGTTATTTTGCTCATATAAGTGTTTTAATCGAAAAATATAATATGTTTTATAAGTAAAAATATAATATGTTTTATAAGTAAAAATATACGGATAGGTCATTCTATTTATTTTCCAGATATATCTGAATATCTGTTCCAAAGCCATTTTAGATCAATTGTAGCTAAACAATAGGCTCAGTGACAATATTTTAATAGGTATATCTGACAAATAAATAGTATGACCATTCCAGCTATTTTTGTTTTTATGATGTAGAAATCACCCAGATAACCAAAATGACATTCAAAATTTTGTTTAAAAATATTAGTAATATGTTTATTTTATAAAAAAATGCAATTTTCTTTAAAATTGGATTAAAACACAAAAACTTTCCTATTATATAATACATGGACAAACTGTAAAATGTTCATAAAAAATTAATGCTCTAATTTTAAAATTGCTATCACGCATTTTTATATTATCTATCAAAAGTTATTAAGTTTTTCTCTTATTTTTCCCCTCAACGTTTTCTGTCCCACGGACTATTTCTCATGTCTCCTGCGTATTTAAATAAAATATCAACCACTGACTAACCTATTAACAAGAATTGAGAATCTATACCTTTGAACATGAAACCTTAAATGCTGGAGTTAATATGAAATCCTTTAACAATACTGTGTAGGAAAAGAAAAACGTTTAGAATCTATCTGTGAACTTTTCTTGAGCCAGTTAATTTTAATTTGACGAAGTATTTCTTTTTACTATAATACTACTTTTTGTCTTATTAATTGAATAGATATGTTACAAAATAAGTTTGTTTACAAAAATATTTAGCAAGTTAATTCAGCTATAATTCTGACTGCTGTATGTACATTCTCCAACTCTACAGCCGGAATTCTCTTACCTCCGGATGACGATTTCCCTCTTGATCAAGAACTGGCCCATCTTAACTCTGAAACAGCCCCTTCTCTGAATAAAAATCACTGTATTCTCACCATAATCGCCGCCATCCACGAGGTCCGACTTGAAGTCCTGGGCGATAGAGTAGCGGTGATGCCTAATCCTGAGAAACCTGAGCTTAACTTTCTTAGTGATCGGTGGTTTACTGTGTCTCAGTTGGTTCGTGAGCTTCGCTTCTATGGGATCAATATATTTCCCAGAGAAGATTCACTGAAGTACATTGCTGAGAATGATGTAAGTCCCTTTTCTATGTAGCGGGGATCATTTTTCTTGCTCTAAATTAGAATATTAATATAATTCAATTAAACATGAAGATTGTAGTTAAGGAATGCAACAAGATAGTCTCATTTAAAATGCTATTTTAGATTTTCGGATTAGATGTTTAGTAAGAAAGTACGCAAAGTATTTTGCTTTTAAAGTTCAGAAGTGATTTGTGTCAATTAATTAAATAGGTATTAAATCATAGCACCAATTAGGACGAATCCAATATGGCGGCCGCTATGTTACATTTGTTCAAATTGTGTTTCCAATTTTTTGGAGAGATACCTATCTGATCATTGCTGTATTCTGTGTTATAGGACTACTTACTGAACGAGTGTAATTAATAGTAAAATGAACATTGAGTTTCAAAACCAGAAACAGAATTTTTTTAAACCCCTCCAACATCTTAAAAACTCCAAATTATAACCTCTCACATCTAATATTAATCATTTTTTTCTCAATTTTTACTTTTCAGGGTATTTCGGGGTGTCCAGGGTTCCCCAGCGCGTAGTACCCCAAAATTCAAACTTTAAAAATCAATTTCGCAATTTTCACTCAAAAATCTATTATTTTAACCTTTATTAAGAATTTTTTAAATATTTAACAACTAGCATTTTTTTACATTTCTCAAAATCACAAAAATTTCTAAAGTGAGCTTGCATTTTATCACTAGATAGAATTCTGTGGCTTGCAGTTCATTTGCATAAAATCTACCTATAATATCCTCCCCATCTTCATCTTTAATTTCATATATTATAGGAGAGGTGGAATTCACTTTAAAGACAATAAATATTTAATATGTGCAATATGTTTTTCAAAGTGACTCTTCCATTTATATATGCGAACGTCGTTACCAATATTAAACTTAGGTTTGGTTGTTACAGTAGTATCTACCACTTAGCGTTAATTGGAAATATTTTTATGCTAGAGTGGATTTTGTTATTAAAAAATTAATATCTTTTGTGCATTAATCGTTTAAGCATCCTATTAAAAAGCTAATAACAACGGCTTTACCCTCATTATAAGTAGAGTATGTTCAATATTATTTTCACTTAAATATTTTCTAAATACTTTATTATAAAATTCAGAACCATTATCATCCCAGAATTTTTTAGATTTCATGTCTATAATTTCAAAAGATTTTTTTACGGTGCTAGATTGTTTATTTTTTAAAGGAGTTCCTCACGCAAATCTTGTATATAAATCTATTACAGCTAAAATATATTTGTACCCGCATTCATTTGGCATATGAATTAAATCCGCTGAGTGAATATCATCTTTAATATATACTTTTACTTTTAAAGACGATTTCTGTTTTCTGTACTCTATATATTTCATCAGCTAAACCCGCACCGAAGGCGTTAGCTCCTAAAGGGATCGCCATTCCAAGTTTTACTTTAGCTTGTAATATTTTCTTAACTATAAATCTTTCAAGTTTTTCGTAAAATGCAGGATTTTTTATTGCATCAATTTCTGCTATCAATTTTCTATCGGCTTCATGCTTTGTTTATATCTTCCCTTCTATATGCTAAATCGTGTTTATAAGCTGCTGCATATATTCTGTTAATAGGTTTATCTGATTCTTTCGGGAGATTTTTTCATTTAATCTTAAGTCTTATCGTGGACCCGGTTCGGTATAATTATGCCCTGGCAAATGTTTTTTACCAGGATATTTTGCCCATACAAAACACAGAAATTTACAAAACCCATACAAAACCCGGAGCAGTTTGAATGTCACCACTTCGGTATAACTTTTCAGTTTACATTTTTAATAAGAAAAAATATGTTATCATCACAGGTGCTGTTTCACTATTTTATTATCAGGGTTCATACAGATCCTTAAAAGTCTAGACTTTAGGCCTATCCTTAAAAGTCTTTAAAAGTCTTTAATCTTATGAAATTTTTAAAAATAGTCTAAAGTATTATAAATATAAATATGACCAATAATACATTTTTAAAAACGGTTACCCGCATTTTAAATGTGGATTGAAGAGGGAAATATCCTTACTTTAATGTATCCACTGTCGTTTGTATTTAACATTCTAAGTCTATTTTTACCGTACGAACCCTGATAAACGTCCCTTCTGGTAGTTTTTAAGCCGTTTTTGTGGTACCAACGAATTAATCGCGATTGTTGTCGTTTACAGCAGTAATATTTTATGCTCCTGCTTCTTCCTTTACTCCAGATCTACTTCTGTCTCATGACTTTCTTTCTGTGTAACGCGATTGAGGGACAAATGTGGTCTACCGGTGCCTTTGAAGTTCAATATAATGGTACGTGAAAATCACTGCAATCGATCAATAATTAATTCATCAATTAAGCTCCTACTCACTGTATACTTTCTATTAATTAACACCGAATCATTGATACCGCGTTACTTTTCAGACGTTCCTGTTTGGTCGAAGTTGGAGACAGGACGTGTTCCTTCCCCACAGGAATTGATCCAAATTATCGACAACCATCAGCGATTTCAAACGGAGGATTCAACGCGGGGATCCTAATCGAGAGAACTAGTGGGAACGTATTGTTGTCAAAAGTGAAAGTATTATATTGTGTCCAATTCTCCTGTAACTTTACATAATATCATTAATATTCGATACACATGATACGTACACATCAGCATATTATTATATTTTAATACTACAACATTGTTATCAGTTTTACACATGCACATACTAAAATCACACCTAATTGTCCCTTACTACTTCTACTTGTGAATCAGTAGTATGGGTATTATATAGAGAAAAATGTTCCAAAGTCATTCCTGTCTACCTGCTATAATATACGTATTTAATTTTGTTTTTAATTTACTGGCCTAAATGTGAACAAATACCCCCCCCCCTCCCTCACCTCAGTTGACTTAGTTGTAAGAGTTTGGTATTTTGCCGGGATTGTCCTCTTGAAATTGTCCTCTGTTGAACTACGTACGCTTATG
>JAYRBW010139723.1:0-15211 GCA_036023295.1 Invenusta paracnida | reverse complement strand
TCAATTACAGCTTTCTGCCTGTGTTTATGTTACGCTGAATCACGAGTGCTACGTCTAGTTAAATATAGAAGTCTGTGGTTTTCCTACGTAAGTTTCACGGAGTTCTCCATTAATTCATTACCGAAACAGACGAGTAATTATATTTCCAAACTTGTATTAACGAACATCTACTATTCATTAATTTTGTCCTAATTGTTACGAACATCTTCTTGGAGAAATATTAATCCTTTATATGTTTGACAGAGATTACAAAGAAAAAATATAACCCTTTTCACCACAAAAATGAGAACTATTTTACTTTTTTAAACTATAAACATGATAATATAATGAGTTCATCTTCTTTTTTATTTAGCTCTCCAATCAATATTATGTTTTGTTTAATATTTTATCCATACCGGGGGGGAGAGGGTGAGCACAGTGCTCCACTCCAGCATTTTCGCGGTGAATTTTCAGCGAACAAATGTTGCAATATAAGCTTACATGACTTTTCCTAAAATATAGTTTTATAAAATTTAGCACTATATTCATTACTGTACACCCTACGGTACCGTATATATATGTATAACAAAGAAATATTCAAATTTTCAAAATCAATGAAATTTTTTTGGATACTTAATAAAAATAAATGATTGTTTACATAAAAACACAATAATATTTACGATTGCAATTTTTTTAAGAAACAAATTTTTCAAATTGCTATTGTTTATAAATAATTTATTTTACTTTTTCAATGGAATATGTTACAAAAATCCGTGTTTTAAAACTCTACTTCGCCGCGAAATTTGAAATGATAGGGAGACACATTGTGCCTCCCACCCCTTCAAGATATTGTGCCCCCCCCCCCGAGATATGGCTGCGTAAAATAACCCGATATGCAGGGGGGTTAACACGAGTGATAGGTCCAATCTGCCCTTCATTGAAATAAATCATAGTGAATATCAGTATAAATAAAGACTTTGAGATATAATTGCAGACACATACACGTATAATATCTAATAAAGAACAAATTTAGCTGCTTTTCTATTTTTAAACACTGAAACAAATCATTCAGAAGATCAACGGCATTTCATATATAACCTATATAGTTAAGAATTCGATATTATCTTAAAATGTTACACTAATTATTGTAGTTAGCTTAAATTAGATATCAAAGTTGTAAAACTCTCCCTTTTTCGTAACAGGTGGAACTGTCCAACTCCCTCCTGAGCAGTGGTCTGAACATTGTCGAGTGCCCGGCCATCGATGGTCCCCGGACCTATGGTGAAGTGGGCGACTTCCTACAAGCTTATCCTCTCTGCCTCCTGCTCTATATCTTCGATGGTACCGACCTTATGACGATTACTGTGAGCGAAATATATCGGAAGATATCTACATAATCTAGGAAAAGCATAAATTAATGCGGCTAAATTAAACTTCACATTTTTATTCTAAATTTGTTTTTTGTTTTTTAATTAGAAATAGTTTTTAACTTATTATAATTATGTATTCTATATGTATGTATCATAATTTTTAATATACAATTTGATACTTAAGTCCATAAAATTCGAAGTACTCAAAAAATGTTTTAATTCTATCGCTGACGGAAAAAGAAATATGTAAACATTGATCGCCATTTATTAAAAAATTTAAGTCGGATTTACTATTACAGATGGTATTATATGTCGTAAATAGTCCAAAAATGTGTTAATATTGTTTTGGAATAATTCAGAAGTTAAGAAATGCAATGAAGAAATTTATAAATAGAAAAATGGCCACCGTCAAATTATTAAATTAATTAATTATAGCTACAGTGTAACTTTAAGTAACTTGAAAACGTGTATATTTTTCCTGCACAAATACTGTCTTCTGATTGGATAATTGATAATATAATCCCTCAGCAAAGTTGTATTTACTTCTGCCTCACTGTTTGCGCTATAATAATGGACTCAATAATTGACCTATGTTGAACATCGACGGCAGCATGGTTCGATAAGCATTAAGAGTAAGAATGGCAAAATGGACACCGTTAATTTTGTTGAAAGTTCCGTGTTTTATGCATTATTTTATATAATTCATAAATGTTATTAATTTTATCATAAAAGTTGTGTAATTCATATTTAATAAAAAATTGAGTTTCATTAAGTTTCAACAGCTGGTCTGTCTCCGATTCCTACGTGACCATCAAAATAGGCTTGCAGTCCAACTTTTTAGAAAGAACAAACACTCACTCAACCGAATAATTCTGCAAACACTTTCTTTTAGGTACCGGTAAAATATCAATTCCACCCTGTAAAACCCCTAGACCTCTTAAAGCCCCTCAACAATATAACCTAATCTGTTTGTTGTTCCTTCATTGCTACCCTCTTTATTTCCCTGTACTCATACCCGTATTTTGATAAACAATATTACCAACTTTCCTACGATATTCCCATTTTACTAACTATATACTTTAATTATATAATTATTATTATACTACTTTTTCTGGCACTTTACTTAATAGTAGTAGGTAGTTAAAAACTATAAAATGTATGTGAATTTTTCTATTTGAATTTGAACAGGCAAATGCAGCTCACAGTTTACTCGAGTTCGACATTTTACTCAATTTAATCCGCAGTCAAAGGCAATGTCCAGTAGCAATTTAGCTTTCTCCGTTAAATATTAGTGCATTATAACAAGCAAATTCCCTAAATGAAACATTGAATGATACATAATAGATGTTGGTAAAGTTAGTTTGGCCAACTTGACGCATGCCCTTTATACTCATTTGTCTTAAATGAAATGTCTCTCTCAATTCAAATCTAGGATCGACAATTTCTTACGGAGCTACGTAGAAATTTCCCTCAATTGCCTGTTTTCTACTTGAGCAACAAGATTGAGTACGACATTGAGAGCATCCAGAGGGACAATGAGTCCGACGATAGCGCGCTGACCAGCTCCAATTCCTCCACCTATGCTTCGAAGGCTCAAGAAGAACAGGAACGAAGGAAAGAACAGATCGAAGCTGAACTCAAAGAATCCAGTTTTCTTGCTTCTTTTGTGAGCTCGATCCATTGATTTAAATACTTATTTCAAAAAGACTGTCACTTTGTAGAAAGTAAATAAAGTAAATAATATCTTTATGACTGTAATTAAACTTCAATTCATTTGGTACTAAGCAGTGTAGCTCTTTTGGAATAAATATATTTTTCTATTTAATACAATTTCTCAGTTAAATTGTTTGAATCATGCGTTATCTCCAAGAACTGTAAAAGTTTTATTTTAAACTAAATAACAGAAAACTTTTTAATTTTTTATACCTTTGAGACATACTTTCCGATCCTCGAGTAGTCAGGAGTATGGTAAAGTGAAACAATAAGTGGGGCCTTATAGGTAATTCCTACATGTTCCTCCTTCTAACTAAAATTTTCCATTTTAAAATTAGTTTGAATGACATTTGAATAGAAAGTCAAATTGATTATTTTGTTTTATATGAACTATTCGGAGGTTATTAGGTATCGTAGACATGAACAAATTGCTATTGTTTATCTGTAGATAAATACCCAGATAATACCTAGAAAGTATCTAGATTAAAATGCTCTGTAGATAGGTACCTGTAGAGTTTTGATAGATGTACAGTTTCAACTCGAATAATATATTGATTTCAATCGATAATACTATTTCAATGCCTTCATAAAATACAGGGTGTCCAAAAAGTTGCAGTGAAAATGTTTTATTTCAACTTTTATTTACAAGTTTTATTTACAAACTATACTATATATACAAACTAAGTAAAGCAATGTTTTGCTCATTAACTAACTGACTGGTCAAACATAATATTCTGCTCATATATATAATATTGATCACTGCACAGCCTTATCTTTCTCTTATTAGAATATTTATTGTTGATCACGGCACAGCAACTTTTCGGACACCCTGTAGTTGCTTAAAATGCAATATGACGACACCAATGGATAATAAATACTATTCAATACAATTAAATCAATACTCAGTAGATATACCATAGATGTAGATTAACTGTACATCCATCTCTTTATTATAATAACTTAAACATTTATTTAAAGTATATATATATTTTTTGGATATACCCATTAATGTGAAAATTTGAATTAATGATATTGAGATCTTACTTATAGGTTTTATTCGTAGGGTATCATAATATGTTATAAAGATAGTTATCGATGTTGTTTTCTTACCCATAAGCAGGGACTACTATAACACAAAGTATCATAAAGTATTCCCTGCCTATAAGATACTTTTAAGAAACTAAACTATTATTTACTCAATTTTAGAATTTATTCGCATTCATATTAACAGTGTATATTATAGTTAGGTAGTACCTACTAGAGCTGCCGTGTGTAAACGAGACTATACTCGAGCGACGAAGACGCGAGAGATGAGTTGAGTTGACATGGGCAGCAAACCGAAATATAACCTAACGTGAAAACTGCTCTAAAATTGGATAAATGTTTAGAATAGTTTGAGTGATGACCTCAAATATTTGCATCTAATTATAGTGCTATAACAACAGTAGCGCAGTACAAAGTTTTCTTTGATAAGATTACCATTCAATGACTACTTCGATGTATATTAAAGTCCATCAATACTGTCGCAACCTCCAAGCTAGCACTTGCTTATCCCTGCCTGCAGATGACCCAAGCCTCCTCCGAGAACCTGACCTTGAGCCTGACAGCGCCGACACTCATAGGAGGAGACGAGATGGACGACCTCGACCCAGAGGACACACGGCCCTTCGCCACCCTTTCAGCCGAGGTTACCACCAATGAGCTTCGACATGGAATTCAGGACGGGCCGGGCCGGAGGAGCTTTGATGTTCTCCTCAGTCGACTGGATTACTGGCTTATGGATGGCCTACATCGCCTCATGCTGCCCCATATCACCACTCTTAATTCGGTTGTCAAGGCGACGGTAGACGCTGCCCTGGGCAACCCGCGTCACGTGCTGGAACAGCTTGCTAGGTTTATTGAGAAGATGCGGCATCTGCATGAACGGGTGAACATGCACCGGCATCAGATGGGGCGAAGGATTGTTGGCCTTTTGGATGAGTGCAGGATCGAGCTCATTGAAGCTGCTGTCCTGGTGCCACAGGTATACATCTTATTTAGGACCAATTCCCAATCCATACAGGCGGGGGTTAAAGCTCCCATTCCCAATTTGAGCTTTAATTTTTAAATGAACAAAATGGAGTAAAATAAGCTCTAGTGGCTTTTCCCAAAATCAAGTTTCATAACTTTAATGCTTTATTCACTATTGGGCACTCAAAGAGGGGAGCAAACTTTAAAAATGCACAGCTTTGAAATATTTTGTAAAACAAAATGGCGAAACATACTGTTTACTTAACAATTGCATATTTATCTCAAATTGATGATACTTGGATTCGTGTGGGGAGTACTTTCGTTCAATTATAATTTATAAAGTACAATAAAATAAGTATTTCTTTCAGAAAATAGTTCTTTTAATACTTTGAATTTAATTTATTTTCAAACAAATGATTAAAAATATATAATTATGTCGACCTAATTTGACATTAAAAATATTTTTGATCTGTGTCTGAATGAAATATATTAAAAATCACATCCTGTTTAACTACTACATGCAAAGCTTCAAAACATAACTCTATTTCGAAGTTTAAAAATTATAAAGGGGAGGTTATTATGGAGAGCCCCCAATTATAATCAATATTTTTGGAGAAAAAAAGACAAATGAAGCAGATACATTTTTTGAATAAAATAATTCGTTTAGAACTAAGCAAGTTTAAATCATATTTAACTGCTTCTTCATTAGTCCGACTAAACCGAAGTATTTATGTATTTGCTTCCAAATAAGGTCTCTCTATGTATATAAGGCTACAGATAGGATAAAACTAATCTCCTTGAAGTAATTTACAAAGGAAGTTGGTACCCTTGGATTTTCCAATTTATGGACTCATGTTTCTGCATTCTTATGTTGATTGTACCGAATCGACAAGGACTTATTTATCATACTGTTTTTAAAAATGATAGAATCTATGTGATCCTTATGATTGGATGTGTCTTTTAGAAATTATAGATTCCTAGTTAATACATTTATGCTTATTGTAGGTACTACCAGAATTGCGAATAGTAAGATAATAACTATTTGCTTCCAAGGATAAATCGATTAAGAACAGCATCATATGTATAATAATATAATTTTGTGGTGTACAGGTATCAATAAATAGCAACTTGCGTGATTTGGTTTATGTACATATTATATTATGTAGTGATTCAGTGATTACTACTGAACATCTATAGTGAACGTCTATAACTAAAAGATATATTATTCTGCGTTTGCTAGAAATTAATACAACACATTTAAAATTCATAAAATAAATTATTTTCAAATAATTATTTTATTCATTTGGAGAAAAAAAGGTTTTGCATTTTTTTACTGAAATTATAAAATTACTAAATTATGATTACAAAAACTTATAGTATATATTTTTAGTATCGCTGGGCCACTTTTTTGCTCGCTACACTATCTTGCGAATAATTTATTATGGGGATATTTATTACGATACTTTTAACCAACCTGTTTCTTTTAGGCGAACACAAAGCTGGAAGCTGTGCGTCCCAATACCGAACAACTCCTGTACACTGGAATCCAAACTCTCCTCTCAGGTGACCCGGAACTGAAGAAGATGTTGACTGAGGCCCGCAGTGAGGCCTTCAATTTCCTCTACATGTCAGTCGATGGCCTCGCTCCCACGGGAACAACTCTGGCCAAAGATCTGGCTCGTATCCTTACCTGGGAGTTGGGCCGTTTGCCTCCGGTAGCTCTCGAGTTTGGGGGCTTCAACAACACCAAAAGAGAAGGTTGTTTACTCACAAATATTGTCTCGTATGGATTTTTTATAAAGGAAGATGGATAACAGATCTTGAGGGATCAAAAGAAATTAACTTTTATAATCTAATATATTTCACCACATTTTGTCAGACGAATTCGGTGGTTTCAAACTGAATATATATCATGAATGATTAATAATTACATAATTACAATATTATATTACAACCACTGAAAAAGCACAGCTTTGAAAGTATCAATAGCGGCATTTATGCCTCAGCTGAGGCTTCTCATTGGTTGGAATGCAATTATGTAATAGTTGTAGTTAATCTAATATCCAAGCATAGCAAGATCAACAAGAAGAGTCATTGATGAAATGGCATGGTCACTCTCAATACCAAGTCCAAATAGAAGTGGGGGGACTTCCGTGTTTGGTCGCATTGCTTTCATCAGGCATTGATGAAACTATTTGTTTCAATTCAGGACTGACCAGGCATTTAATGAAGTATTTTAGCAATCAATGGTGATAAGAAATCAGTTCCAGATCTGTTTTCTTGCGTTGTTGGATAATGCTCAGTTCTAAGATCCATACATCTTACTTCATTTTAAGTTCACAGAAGCGTCGTGACACATCTACTCTTCCAATTTTTTTTCGGTCCATGTACCATGAATCAGACAAGATGTGAATAAGACACGAATGCATAGAAATTTATAATCTAAATAGAAGCATAAGCTTACAGTAGAAGCGATGCTTTATTAAACTGACAAAGCAGGTAGCTCAGTGTTCTATTTTTAAAAGTAGAGAAAAGCAAAATTGATTAATTATTTGACGAATAAACAAAATACATACCTTCAGTGAGTGTCGTAGCTTTTTAGATTGCCTTTCTAGCCATACTAAACATGAAACATTTGTACATGTATATATCTCAACTTACAATACTATATATAATTAAATCATGAGAAGGCATATGTATTTCACTCCACTGGTACAGCGGCGAATCCTGGGCGTCTGATCAACACAATGACCGAGAAGATGGTGGAATGGGCGAGAAACCTGCGAATGCGTCCCACGGAGACGATCTCAAGACGATCCCGGTACAACATCGCTGAGGGCATCTTTCAGACGATCCGAGGGGGCAGGGAAGCATTCTATATCCATAACTATGCAGACGTGGACATGGTCATTCATCGCCTTCATGTAAGCAACTGTTTAGCGAGATTTGTTCAGAAATTAAGGAAATTGAAGATGTACCATAATTCAATTGTAAGTAAATTTTAAGTTGTAAAATGGAAAAGTCGTAAATATGATTAAATAATCATTCTAACTTGTATTTACTAATGTATTTACTAATACGTGTCAACAAATTAGAGCCATTATCAAGATAATAACGAGGACAACGAGAGTTTTCTCCGTCTCGTTGTCCTCGGATAATAATAATAAATAATATTAAATAATTATAATTATTACAATCATAATTAATATAATTAATGATGTAGTAATGCCCGAGTATTGAAATGCAACAAATAAAACATTTAGGAACACAATAAAATCATTATATTGAATCAGTAAATTATATTAATTCGCTAACTATACCTATAATCAGTTAAGCCCTGTAAATTATTTGGTCATAGCCTTATTAAGGTATATGTGACTCATTTCATTAAAACACTACCCTTTATACCATTTCTAAAAGTCTAACTTTAGTAAGATAGGGCAAGATTTTAAAATCTCTAATTGATAGATTGAGAGAGAGAGATAGACCATAAAAATACAGACCTACACCTCTCTACCAGGGCCGGACTAGGGGAGGGGTTACAGGGGTTGCGCAACCCCCCTCCCCCTTGGCTTAACCTTGACTTTTTTATTGAACGATGATGTTGAATGAATTTACCTCGACGATTTTTTTATGAAACCCCATCTGTAACCCCGCCCCACCCCCCTTGGTACATGGCTTGTCCGGCCCTGTCTACTACTCAAAAGAAGGCGCATTCAATTGATTTGATAATTTTAAAAATATTAACACATATATATATTTACCCTGTTAATTAAGATATAATATCATTGCTTCTAACTTATAAACTAAAAGTCTTCATATCAACACACACAATGCATGCAACGAAGTACACTTATTTCTTTTCTGCATCGCAGACCGTTGTTACTCGCTACATAACGACGTGTAAGCAGGTGAGCCCTTGTCGACCGGTGGATCTCAAACTGGCCCGAAGACTACTCATCTTTGATCTGGTGCTGGATGGACTTCGACAGACGAGTGAAATGGGTGCGCCATTTGTGACACACAGGCCAGAGAATGAAGCAAGTCTAAAGCACATGGTGCTAATTCATAGAAGTTATAGCAATTCCTAAATTTCGGTTTGTTGTTATGTTTATGTTTAATTAGAATTCTGACTGTATTGCTTTTCGATTTAAAAACCTTATGGTTATCATGAGCGTTATGTAATTGGTTATTTAGTCAATTGGTGATTTGGTTATATTTACCACCTCCTTCAGACGTTATATTTATTTTTTAACAAAAGTACTCCTGTTTATGGTGTACATATATTTACTGCAAACCAAGATATCACTCTTTAATTCAAGTATTTAATTTAGAACACCTTTTTGTTGCTCTAGCTGCATTGAAGTTTAAGATTGTTTTAAATATATTAAAAACAGTACCTATATAATTTTTCGTAAAAATAGATTTTAAAATGTTAAACATATTATTAGAAATTGCATAAATGGTTCAAAAAGTCACTGAATGAAACTTTTCCAACGTATATATTAGTTGACATTATTTTCCATCAGACTTAAAACGTGCTATATAATATGTAGGCTGGAATAATGCCCATATTTCACATATTACATATATTCACTGAAATAAAGAATTATATAATAAAAATTCATTGAATCTTCCTCAACTTGAAGGCAAATGAAGAAGAAGATACCGACAGTATGGATTCCAGAAGAAGCGAAAGGCCCGTGTCCCTGTGCACCAAATTCCCTCTCCGACTCCAGATCAACTATGGCTCCTTCTCAACAACTAACACAATGATACGCCGCATTCCAGCCGGCAAGTTTAACAATCTTGAGAGCCGTATCCTGCACCTCTGCATCGCCCGGTTCATACGCTCCCCTCTCATCCGGTCACCCCTCAAGCCTCCGACCTCTGCGTCCTCCTCCAGGACAGCATCTCCAGTGCCACCCGCATCCTCCCAGCACAGAAGTATACCCATCAATGACTCGACTAAACTCTTCCTACGCGCACAAGCCGTTTGCCTTGATCCCGACCAGAACCTTGTGTTCCTTCTTCCCGCCCTCCAGACAGACATGTTTGTTGAGCTAACCCGACCTGACCCTGGACCCCAATGGAGCCCACAACAGGGTCTTTACATCATCCGGCAGATAGCACGTGTATGCAAGCGACTTCAGGCCTTTCCTCAGCTCCGTAAGATTGACCTCAGACCGGAAAATATCCTGGTGAGTATAAATAGCAATGTACTATATGCTTTATGCCCATTGATTCACAGTAAACACAGAATGAAGCGATGACCAGATGGGTAGGTATCTCTCTTAAAAAGGAAAACACGATTATAGAACGAATCCGAAAGGTTCATCTTCGAATTATCCCAATAATGCTTTCAGATTCAATATACATCGCAAAGAATCAATCGCTCGTTTTAAATTCTTTGATAGGGTACGTGTAGCGCTTATTGAAAAATACACATTATCAATACATTATTTGTGATAGTAAGTATTTTTCGCCGACTCGTAAATTCACTGTCTTTCAATGTTAGTCCTTTTATATTGTATGTCCCACTTAAGAAAACAAGTGAAATCATATATTTGTAATGAAATATAATTTGTACTCTGTGTAAATTGAATTAAATTATTTTTTAATTTCATATAATTATAACATTTATATCTCCGCGACTTCTATTATTTTATTATCAAGATATGTATAAGTTATGGTCATGACTCATTTATATAGCAGGATTATTGACTCTAATGATTAACTCTGAACTTTGAGACAAGTAAGTACATTGTGAATTAATTTACAATTGCTGTCGGTAACTTAATAGCTTTTTATAATCCTATTAACTACTTATTGACTATAAGTCAAGAAAACCACAATAATCTCATCTTTCAAATACTACTTCGGTATATTACTAACCAAGGAAGACTAGGACAACTCTGTATCGCTCATCATCTAGACTAACTCCTGATAATAGTAATATACCAAGAAGAAACAGTACTCTACAAGGCCCCCGAGTGTATAATTAGAGCACCAATTTGCATAAAAACTAATTTGTCCCAGTCTCCCTTGGCATCAGTAATATACCGAAGCAGTATATTTGAAAGGTTGGATTATTGTGCTTTTGTTGAATTATATTATGCTGAGCGGAAATTGCTTATTACTTCACTATAATTACTTCTTGACTTTTTTCGTTTATATAGGCATATGCTAGTAACCCATGAATTCCTCATCTCATCTTGCCCCAGTTAACCTATAGCAACAAGCACCATAACACAGACCACGTGACAGTTCGATTGTGCTGTCTGGATCCCCCTGATCGTAACAAGCCTTACACAAACCAGCCCGCTGGCAGTGCTCCTTTCCACTTCCGCTACTCCGCCGAGCCACCACATGAGGAAGCACGCTGGGACATCCAGGAGAGCACCTACCAACTCTCAGTAGTCCTCTGGTGGGCCGTCACTAAGCGACTCCAGCCCTCGCCGCCCGATCCCAACTCGATCGATACCTCAGACGACGAGGAATTCGCTGATTTTTTTCGTCCGCTGATGCGCTGTCCCGGGGAATTCCAATTGAATCATGCACGTTTGGTAATCCGCTGTCTGATCAATTCCTTCACGAGTATTGTCAATGCCAACCATATTCTCTCGGAGGTTGAGGAGATACTTAGACCGAGGGCGATGATGACTTTTAATATTTCTGAGTAATCATATGCCGCTTGTTTTCCTGACAATGGAGCTTTCGTTGCCGTTCTCGGTGGTTTATTTCAAATATTTAAATATTCAATTCATTTCGGTTTTTTCGTTTCACGATTAAAATTCTAGTCCATCACTTATGTCGACATTATGACATATGTTATATTCATTTGGATTAGTTTAGCCTTTAAGTCCGTATTAGATTGTACAATAAATTTAAGTATTGTCGTTTTATTCACCTGTTATCTTGTAGGATATGAAGGCTAAGCTATAAAAAAGAGTTAATTTCATGGTTACGAAATAAATTAGACTAATCAGATAGTAAAGCTAAAATGAATAGAAGTATTCAAAAATAGAATATTCATTATATAAAATAAGTAAAGTAATATTTTATACTCGCAATTAATTAATTTTATAATCAAGGGGCAGAAGTAACTATAACTATACGGTTGAAATTCATAAGTATAAATTTATATATATACAACAGACAGTTATAATTTAAATTCTGAAATAGATGAATTATTTTGGCGACTGTTACGAATATCGACTTTATTACCATTATGATTGCGAATATATGTTTTGAATGACAAAATATGGTGTTTAATTTAATAACAATACATTCAAATATATCTTTCATTATCTAACATAACGTATACAAAGGAACTCGATGCAAAAGCACAATGCATTGTTGTTAAATTTCCGTGTATAATAAAAATAATTATTGTAGATAGGTAATGGAAATTTTGACCTGATGAAATAATACTAATGCTAGTATAATATAGTATAACATTAATATCAATCAACTTTGGCAGGCGCATCATGGCCAGTACTTGATTTCTCTAAATTTCTAACAGAATAATTTCCAGATTGTCTTTTAAAGACAATAGTTGATATATGTGTATATATTATGATGATGAATTATTATCACTCGTTTCCTCAAGAATATTCATGATGATCATAATGAAAATGGGCTTATATGGATTAGAACAATAATTGTTATCGACTCTTTAAGGATGCCGTATTTCTTCCTATCCAGAAATCGATCGATTCTGGGATGAAACTGCTAATGAAGAATAATATTGGACTTTAAAGAACAAAGAAATGTGATTCTTATTAAGAAATGCATTTCATTTTAATCGAATAATAATAATTTTTATTCAAATTTCCGTGTAAATATAAAATTACATATAAATAAAAGTTTCACATAAAATAAGAAAATGGTAGGTACTTACGCTGGTCTATGAATTTGGACAGTATATAGCTACTTTTAGTTTGCCCTTCGTATGTGTGCTGACATAGGTACTCAAACATTTTATATACACATATATATATACCTATTCGTAGTCAAGTTTATGACATATGTAATCTAAGCATGTATATATAAACAGGTAAAACACAATTTTGTTTTGATTGTAAATTTTAATATATATGTACTAATGTATCTAATTTAAAATTGTCAAAATCTTTAAATTGTATATTTAATTAAACAATTTTTTTTAAATTGTACTTGAATAGTTGTGTCCAAATTAATTTGAGTGGAACATAAATTAATTGATAAGGAAATGTGCTTTATTTTGATGATTATGAAGATAACACTTTCAAACATAAAGCAAATTGTATACTTATAAAATTGACCAAGTGATAATCGATAGTGAGGATTTTTTCAATATATATTTAAAGTATCAATAAAGGTGCTACCTCACAAATTTTCACGTCAATTTACAAATAATATTTTAATATTTTAAATCTCTCTGTATTTGAATGTTTTTCAAATTGCATCTATTACATGGATATCATCTGTAATACAACACCAAAACTATAATATGTAGTAAAACAAACAAAAAATGGCTTATTTACTGAAGTTTTTGATAATTCAAAATTGATGTCATTTGTAAAAAGTTATACATGTACCTATCATTGTATTCTAAATTTATTTTTATTTCATATTAATGAGTTGTAATTACGGAGTATTCAACGAAATATATTACATAATAGTGGATGCATGAGTGTACATGACATATAGGTGTATATATGATATTATATTCATAAACAGACATGAACACTACTGATGAATCATTGTTTTATGTTAATACAATATATTTGTGATAACATATTAAAAGTGTAATTATACTGTATATGCTTCTTTCATTTCACTATATAGATTATTACCAATGCGTTATTATTGTACTTAAGCACATATGTGTAAATTTTCGTAATCAGCTAACGTATCATTAACATATAATTCTTTAAATACCATTTTTTTATTTATCGGCTATACTTTGGAATCACACATTTTTTATAAACAAAGATCGTTTGATCACATGTAAAAATCACTGCGATTTGTATTCTGTGTAAATGGGCACTGAGCGATAACAAATATTTATATATAGGAAAAAATAACATAAAACTATTGTTTTAAATCCTTCAATTTTTAAGGAAAATGCTTTTGGTAAAAAAAAATGGTGGTAGGTATATATACCTACTATATTAGCATATTAGTATGTTATTATACTACTAAAAATAGCAGTATATTAAACAATAATTTGTTTTTATTAGGTAAGTGCCAAAAAATAATTTAATTTCTGTGATTACTGTAATTTTTTTATAAGCAGAATTTTTTATCAATGTCACTGCGGACCATCCTATAGGGTAGTAGTTATAAAACCATATTTTAGGAAAAAGTCATGGAAGCTTACATTGCTCCATATTTTGTTCGGTAAAAATTCACAGCAAAAATGCTGGAGGGGTACAATGTTCCCCGCGCACATTTCTCCGCACAAATTTAAATTGAAACGCAAATCTATAGTCCTTTGCGGAATCTATTTTAATTCTCAGTTCAGCCTTCATTCGAATGTTGCTCACTATTATCTACTAAATACCCTGTAATCCTTGACCTATCTCTCCTTTTCAGTCAAACGTGTATGTTACTCTCACTCTCTCGTTTAGTCTACATTTTATTAAAGTCCTCATGTCTTAAAATTATCATATAAGCACAATAAATCTCCGTTTTTCGACAATTCTTACAAACTTGTAGCCTGAGAATGAACTATACGTTAGAAACATGTCGCTTTATTAAAGGTTATTACCTCGAAAACAGTGTTTTCGTTTATATGTAATTATTTGTAATATACCTATGTTAAACGAAATGTCACAATTAAAATGAAAAGGGGAACCATTTTTTTTAGAAATACGAAAATCATACCTTTTACAGCATAATCTCAGCATGCGCGTAGTAATAAAAGTGTTGAATATATTAGTCATACTTTGTAGCCTATACGTTTTTTGTGTGTGCATACCATTGATATTTCCTTTACTTTATATAATTTATATATAAAGTGATATATATATACAGGGTGTGGCAAAAGTTACCAGACTATAATGATATTCGCACTATCATATTTTTTAAGTAATTTAAAATTAATAGGCATTAATCTTCTGATATTACTAGAAGTAGTATATTACTGGAAA
>JAYRBW010139712.1:0-15213 GCA_036023295.1 Invenusta paracnida | reverse complement strand
TTTTTTCTTTTTTTCTTTTTTTCTTTTTTTCTTTTTTTCTTTTTTTCTTTTTTTCTTTTTTTCTTTTTTTCTTTTTTCTTTTTTCCTTTTTTTCTTTCTTTCTTTCTTTCTTTCTTTCTTCCTTTCTTTATTTATTTCTTTCTTTCTCGGTGAAGACAAGTTTACTAACCTTGGAGTAGTACTTTATGAAGATTTCGGCCTTAGTACTGTTTAGTGTTATTGTTTTGCCGTTGTCGATCATAGCCTCGTTGGGGTTGTTGGTCTCCGGAGAGCCGGAAAGAGAGTGAATTACACGTAACGTCTTCTTGACGTCAGCGTTGAAGTCAAGGTCAAGGTCAGCTAGAGATTCGATTCATTTATTTTTTTTGGATTCCCTGGCCAGTCTGTTGAAATCGGCGAATGCCTCTATCCACTGCCTCCTATAGGTGAATACTTTCTTGAGGTAGTTCGTGGTAAAATGATTAGTTTGATCTTGAAAAAGTGGTCAGATTCATGTCATCACCAGTTAACCAATCTGTATTGTCAAGCTAACTGCTGTGAGCATAAGTCTGACAGTTCCTTTGTTGATTCTTGTGGGAGAGTCAAAGTTCAGGCAGCTCATTTCGTTGGTCATGAACCATTCATCAAGAATAGTGTCTCTATTATCTTTAGGATTTTTTAGGTTCCAATGATAGATTAAGAATTAAAATCGCCTTCTATGATGACGCTTAATATGCTATTAGGAAGAGGTTCCAAATTGCGATATTCTTCTCTTATATGTTGATTTGACCTCTGTGAAGCTGAAAGTAGGCATTAACTAGAAAAGCTACTTCTTCTCTCTTATCTTAATTTTAAAGGTCGAGATTTCCAGGGAGTCATGGTTCACTTAAGGAGTCTGTGACGAAGAGTTAGTCGAAAGATCAATGTCTTTCTTGACGAAGCTAAGGGGGTATTCGCCTGACTTTATCCGGTTTTTCTGAATAGTCACATATCCTTCTAAATTGGCCCAAATCATGGAGAACAAGCAATTGTGAAGTACGCCCACTTCGCCGATGATATTTATTGTGATCAGACTAGAATTCGAATTCGAACCCTGTCGAGGGTCCACCGCTTTAACCACTACACCATGGCCGCCGTCACATATGACACCAAACTGAACAGGCCTAGACCTGCTAAACAATCGACTAGCACAGCTGCTAGCCATGGGTGAGTTGGTTGCCCCGGTGGGATTCGAACCCAGGGTATTTCGTACACAAGACCAACGCTCTACCTACTAAGCTATTCAATCCCCAAAAATAAACTCACCGAATGGGAATGAACCCGGGTCTTCTATATGACAGGCGGAGATACTTACTAATATATATATACCATTATTTAGGCGTTTTTCCAAATCTAGGAATTAATTTGTAATCTCTTCAGTGTTTCACTGTAGAATTGATATTGGGTTCATGAAATGGACCGCTCTTTTACTCGAATTTTCAGTTGGTAATTTGCTGTCGATTGGATTAGTGATGTTATAGGTATCAGGGTAGTAATCTTTGCACATCAAATTGTCGCTATTGGCAGCTACGAGGGCAGCGTCGCGAGTCAGATTGTAGCACGCTTTATGGAAAAGAGATTCGCATAAGAGACATCTGATCAGATTTTTGTTGGAGGCGATCGTTTTTTTGTATTTCTTACATTTCCGTTTTGGTCTCGTCTCCTCATAGTGTCTGTTTCTGGGAATACTTTTAAATCCGAAGCTATTCTGCCGCCGATGGTAGTATCCGTGCGTGCAATTCCTAAGTGCTGGGAACAAGTTCAGGCTGTGTTGCTAGCATATCGGGAAATATATCTGCGAGCCTTATGCCATTTAGGCTCTCTCCGACCAGCGCTGAGTCGAGGCAAAGTAATGGCCATGCATGGGACACATCTGTTGAAAGCAATCTTGCCATAATACGGCTGTGTCCAAGAGACTGATTGGTGTTGTTCTTTGTTTTGCATTTTTATTAATAGCAACGCGTCACACTTGGTTCCCCAGATGCGCGTACGCGACTACCATCTCAGGGTCCTCCATGAGGACAATCAGAAGCGTACGGTGGCCCACAAAAAATGTTGTCTGAGCCTGGACTGAGGTCCAGCAAATCTTCATTCAATACTCCGCAGTCTCGGATTCCTGGCGAAATCGTCAGCAGACAGGGCTGAAACAAAACTCCATTATCGCCCTATAAACTGAAAGACGCCGGAGGCCACTGAAAGTTGCGCAACGACCATCTCGTCCGGGCGGTAGTTAAAAAAATTTCCAGATCCGTAGATCCACTGAATATTGGGTTTGATGGGGTAGAGTCCCTTATGTTATATTTGATGACTGCCCAGGCCGTCACGAAAGTCACATTTGAATCGGCAGCCATTTCGAGGTCAACAACTGCGGCCATGGTTTCCGTGTCACCCAATATGTTGCCTGGCACATGACCGGGTACTCACTGAAGAAGAACACAGTGGGGTAGAAACCCCAGTGCGTCCCGTAAAGCTCCTAGATCCGTTGGGGTGTACTTGGTTTTTTGACCCCAGGGCTGTAAGTGCTACTTGGCTGTCCGTGCAGATGCAGACCGACTCGATCACGGGGAGCTCGTTGATCCTTCGAACTAAACTGAACCCTGTGCTATAGAGAACATCTAGAGAAAACCAAAAACCATGCTAACAAGAGCAGGATTCTTATAGTCATCTCCTGGGGATGGCTGGGGATGGCTGGGGATGGTTGAAAAGATTTCTGAAACGTCTCTACATAAGATGTGTGAAGAACACCATTGACTACTGCAGCGTAGCATGACTGGCATGGTTTGCCACGTCAGCGATGAAGAAAATTTGAGGCCACCCAAAATCGAGCTATCAGAGCCATAACTGATCAGCTAAGCACAACTTACACCGACATAATCAGACGTTCACTGCCGTCTGTGAAGATGATGGCTGCTGCCTTTGAGCTAAAATCTTTGATAATTTTTTCCACTTCTGTCTTTAGTTGATTTTGGTTGTTTTCCTTAGTTAGGTCTTTCTTGACTGTAGTCTACTCAAGGTGGAGGTGTGGAGTAGTTCATGATGTTTTCACACATCGATGATTTCATGTCAGTATTCGTAATAACTGCCTTAAGAAGAGGGGTGATTTCAGCCTTGCGCTAATTTTTAGGGGATTTGCCCTTCTCCGAGGATAAGCTGATACAATTCAATAGTTCTTTCTTAGCAATCGTACTTTGTGACTTGATCAGCATGGGTTAAATTTAATTATATTCTGTCGCTTACTTAGCTTTTATTTGTAGGAGGGCTGTGTTGAGTTCTATCATAGAAAAGATTTTATTGCATTTTGGTTCAACAATTTAAATGTTAGTACTTTTTTCATGCGATTCAAGTTGTCTGTCTTTTTTGGTAATGGTGATCTTGTTAACATCTACTTACTGTTTCATAAAGTGTTTGTAAAATCATAAATATAAGTTATTTTGAATCAGACGCCAACTCTTTGTTCTTGTGAATAAAGATTGGATTCCTCCTATAGGTCTGATAACTTTCCAGGTTTTAGTTGTGTCACTTTTACAGTCTGTGTCTTTGAAAGTACAAAGTATTTTCAAATGCAGTGAAAAGAAAATTACACATTAGGTATATAGAAAGCCATATTTGATTAAACCAAAATATAACTACAGTATGTTCCAAAAGTTCCTACGACATAGAGAAAAATATTTTTTATGAAATTAATATATTAACAACAATCAGAAGTATACTCATAAAAATAAAACTATACAATCAGAGTGTACAAACAATAATTTTTAAACAGTATGTAGTAGGATACACAAATTAATTGTCAAAGGGATCGACCTGCAGCCCAAACTTTCAACACATAAGTACAGTCGTCTGAAGGTACGCATGTTGATGGATTTGAGAATATTTGTAGGGAACCTGGCAAATTCCCTTGTAATGATTTCTTTCAGATGAGCTATATTTCTCGCTTTCTGAGCAATTATTTTCGGTTTCAAGATTCCCCAAAGTGCGTTATCGCAGGATGTCAAGTCTGGATTTCGCGGTGGCCATGGTGTCGGTCCAAGTTTGATGACCCATTCGTCTTGGAAATTTTCTGTCATGAATTTTCTTGTTTTCATTGCCGTGTGAGCAAGAGCCTTATCCTATTGTACATGAAATGCCATGAGAATACCTTATTAGCTTCTTGTGCAGGGATGAATTCTTCACGAATCATAGTAATGTAGCTTTCCGTAGAGACCGCGCCGTTGAAGAAAAAAGGACCAATGAGATACTTAGTCGACATTGCTGCACACACCAAAACTTTTGGAGGGTGCTGTTTCACTTGTTCTCAGAAATTAGTATTTTGTTTAGACCAAAACGAAAGCCGCATACTACCACGACCATCAGCATATACTGCACACTCATCCGTGAAAAAGAGTTTATCTCTTCTAATATTATTGTATTTTGCCAATATTTGTTGGCAGCATGAGACACGATTCTCGTGATCTGCCTCACTGAAGAATTGTACTTTTGTTGACTTCCAACTTCTGTATCCCAGATCCTTTGTCATTACCCTGTGTAATATCGTTTGTAGTAAATCTAGTTCATCAGATCTTTTCTTCCTTACTGACATCCGTAGGTTATCTTCCAGCGATTGAGTAACATTCTCATGTTCGTCACCTCGCTCATTTGGGTGTCCACTTAGTGGTAAATCATGGATGCTTCCGGTTTCAAATGACTTGGCATGCCACATTTTTATCACTCTTGTATCTGGAGGATTAGCATCAAATCGTTCTGTTAATTTGCTTTTCAAACTTCTGATGGCAGCAATACTATTTTTGCTATCGTGATACAAGGCGGCTGCTAAAATTCGATATTCAGTAGTATACTCGCTGCTGTCTGATATTTTTCATTAGAAAGTAAATTAAAGCCAAATATTGTAATCAATAAATTAAAATCTATGCCTAAAAATTCAAATCTAGACACCCAAGATAGCTATTTATTATTTATTTATTTTCTATGTCCAATAAGAGTATAATGGATATAATACTTTGAATATCATATATGAAATATCAACGCTATAGATAGTTGTTAATGTATTAATTTCCCAAAATCTATTTTTCTCTATGTCGTAGGAACTTATGGAACAATGTGCAGTATGTTACATACTGCAGATTTTCACCGAGGTGTTTATTAGAGGTTAAGCGATTATCAAGGTTAGGCGTTTATTAAAATAAATAAAAATAAGAGAGCTAAATATCCAATTAGTAGGTACTTACATGAAAAGAATATTGTAGTATTATGAAATTTCAAATTGTAAAATATAAATTGTGTTCCCTGAAAACGAAGAACGTAATTGGTAAGGAAATATTAATCGTTTTTATATAATTAACGTGATTTATTGCTTCGCCTAACTATACATAATATATACCTAATGTTCGACAGTGGTGATCTTCAGATCCTGTAAGCGCCTCTTTAGGTACCCCCTTTAGATCCGTAAGCGCCCCTTGCAGATACTGCCGGCTCCCCTAAAATGATAGGCCACCATTGAATTTAGAGTTTGGCGTCGCCATTAATTAAAATTTACAGAATATATTTATATAGAATGTGACTTGTATCGATTCGCCTAGCACGTTTGTCTCGTTTGGCCGAGTGCACTATTTTATGATATCAAGGTACAGATTTAATAATGTATTGTTAATAAATCAAATTTTAATATATTTATTTATTGTATTTATTTTTATAATTTGAATCATACTCCTAGATAGTCAAAGAAGGTGATAGATACAGAGAAAGATTAACTATTTATAACTGCAAAGCATGCCGCCTCTTACTTAAAGCGTTTGAAAACGCAAAGAAAGTAAATGCACTGATAGGTAGGCTCATTTTCATATTTATAGACATGAAGATTATTTGATGCTGCAGCCTAAACGGTTAATCCTATGCCATAATGGACTGTATTATTCGATAGAGAATTAAAAACTAGGTATATAAGAAAAATTTGCGCAGGGTTTTTTTTTAGAGGAAAGTAAAATCCAAGAAATTATGATAAGACAGTCATTTTCTATTACAAGAAAGCGTAACTAACATTTTGGCTTATAACTTTTTATATAAATGATATATTTTTGTGTTGTAGCTTAAAATAACCGCTGCATATGTATGAACATTTATGTGTAAAATACATATTTTATTAATACATAATATTAACTTTTTATACATAAACGAAAACAAAAATATGAAATAGATATTTACCTGGCATGTGTTTTGGGTGAAATCGAAACTAAGTGTAAACAAGTATAAATACAAGAGGACAGGTTAAACAAAATTATTTAATAATATGCTTTGTTATATGACAGCGATGTTATCTCTCTATTGAAAGTGTTCACTGCTTTTTTAAATATCTATAGTAAGTAACTTAGTTACAATATTAATCATATACTCTATATAGACTATTAATATATAGAGAAACAGCGCAATATCACCTTATAGGGGCGCGCTGACTGACCTGTAGGGGGGGGCACGTGCCTCCTAGGCCCCCCCTGGATCGGCCCCTGTTGCATGTTAATTTAATCATTGTTGCCAAATAATTTGAAAAATAAACGAAAACATTAAAATGTATAATCGATCTTAGTGTATTAATGACTTGTAAATATAAACACAATGGTTATATATTATGTACTATGGTCTATAATATATTGTAATGTTGTGTTCCTATGGTTGCAATGTTTATTACCGGGCAGCGGAGTATATTCCTTCCAAGAGAGGAGGCCGTCTTGTTCTACTTAATCAATATAAGTTATATTACAAAAATGATAATGGACAACAATGGAATTTAAGTAATGATTTTAAATTCGTATTAAATTTTAAATCGAAATTTATACTTTATTTTTTATATATGTAATTTAAAAAAATTATGTTTCAAATTATGAAGCATCTTAATTTATATTATTGATATTTAATTTTAAGACGAAAAGTTTATTATTACTTTTAAATATTAACAGTATATTTTTAAGGGTTCATGTATTTAATTTTTTTATAAAATATAAAAACTAGATGTAGTAATGCTACGGGATGAAATGAGACTAATGTAACAGCTATAAGGAGAAAAGAAAATAATTGAAAAAATTAGGCGAAACGGAAATAAAGGAAAAACTAGGAGAAACGGAAAAAAACTATAAATTCTAGACAAAAGAGAAATAAATGATAATTTTCTAGACAAAACGGAAATAAATGAAACAGGCAGATGACACAGAAATAAATGAAACAGGCAGATGACACGGAAATAAATGAAACAGGCAGATGACACGGAAATAAATGAAACAGGTAGATGACATAGAAATAAATGAAACAGGTAGATGACACGGAAATAAATGAAACAGGTAGATGACACGGAAATAAACGAAACAGGTAGATGACACGGAAATAAATGAAACAGGTAGATGACACGAAAATAAATGAAAAATGCTTGACAAAACGGAAATAAACGAAACAGGTAGATGACACGGAAATAAATGAAACAGGTAGATGACACGGAAATAAATGAAACAGGTAGATGACACAGAAATAAACAAAAAATGTTAGACAAAACGAAAATAAATGAAAAATGCTTGACAAAACGGAAATAAATGAAAAATGCTTGACAAAACGGAAATAAATGAAAAATGCTTGACAAAACGGAAATAAATAAAATAGCTTATACTAGGTGAAACAGAATGCAACTATATAAATATAATACATAATCCAGGATTATGAAAGAAGTCTTGAATGATCTTATTACATCTTTAATGATGTCAAAATGTCGAGTTCAACATTAGATTGCTCAGGACAATTGTCATTACTATCTATAGACCCCAACAAATGGTGGAGTTATATTAATAAGTAATGGTTTATTAGTTTTGTAGTAAACGCCTTGATTATAATATTCATAAAGTAATCAAACTGAATTGAATAACTGTAAATTGCTTTTCTAAATTTACATTTTAATTGAATTTTTAGAAAAAAATAAGATAAGATAGTAAGAAACATTATTAATGCTGGTTTTGATTTTTTAAATTATTGCGTTAAAACAATTCAAACATAAATAAGATGCTTTATTATTTAAATAAACATCTGGCGGTTTATTAAAATTTATTAAAAATTATTAAAGTTATCAAATTTTACAACCGATAATATATATTTTTTTATTAGTAGGTATAAATAAATTATAAAGCGTAAGTAAGTTTTCAAAAATATTCACAGACTAACTAATATATAGTTATAACTAATTATAGAATACATTTGTCTGTATATTTAAAAATATTTTCTTGAAATAAGGAGCATTCATTTATATACCTAAATGAACACACATTAACATCTACACAAGATATACGATGGCCACAAGAAGCTAAAACCTATTCCTCAACAGGTTTGCTGATACCGACACCTAGCTTCTGTACATTTACATATATTATCAAAACTTTTTACAGAAAAAATAGATGGATGCCTCATGTCAGTCGAAGCTACCTTCCTTCTCTCCTTTCTGGTGAAGTACAGAGCCTTCAACAGAACGGACTGCCCGTGACGCTGGCATTTCTGCTGGTCAGACCTGTCAGAGTGTCAGCAGGGAGTGAGGCACTTGGCAGGTCCAACAAAGACACCGCCATCGACAGTGCACAGCAAGCCAACATAACTGCCCAGCTAATGAAGCTTCTCTGCTGAGTTCCTCCAGTGGGGCGCCTCAGGCATTCCTTCCTTCGGGATCTGAGCAGTCTTCTTTCATCTGGATCCCTCCTCCTCTCTCTCTCTCTCCGCTCAAGATCTGATCACTGCACCACCGCGTGGTCTTCTCACGTTCAATCTTGACCCCGAATCTTGACAAATAACACACCGATATCACCGGTTTCTCATTAGGAGAATTTCCTCTCATATCTCTCCGGATCCTATACCGTCAGAGCGCGTAGTTAATCTTGAAATTACCAAAAATCTTTACACGAGAAGAAGAGGAGAAAAAAGAGCCTATCGCAAACCTAATTTGCCGGTCGCCGTGTTGCGTGTCAAACCTAATTAGCGAAGAGGGAAGATCACAGACTCGCCCATCGGGCAGCAGTCATCACTTCTGACTTCCTCTGCGAACGCAAACCTTCCTCCCTTCCTTCTTTCCATTCTCCAGGACTGACCCAAAAGAGTGGAGAGGTAAGCTGAAGAGGTGATACTCTCCATGTTTTGTCTTGTAAACGGGAACATGGTTGTCGTTGGCAGCACGACGTCTGTTCCGCAGTATATAATTGACTAAAGTTTATTTTATCCCGGCTCACTTGATGGTACATACATCATCTCACGGCCGAAGGTTTCAGCTAGAGCCTGGCAGTTTATGATCGACGCAACCAACCAAGTTACAGTCGGTTAAACACTCCGCAACGTGTGACAAAATGATCACCTAGTTTGCGCAATTATGTTAAATAAAAATGGACAGACGGGTGTCCAACGATTTCGATGGCTGTATAAAATATGTCTTCACCATCGTGTATTACCCGCGGGCTTTTGATGTTCGAGGCCATCTCGTAATTAGTTTATGAAGACGGGCTTCTGCCAGCCTGATTATTTGTGAGCTCGATGTGTAAACACATGCGTCTTGAGACGGGGGAGGAGAGATATTTGGCTCCACAGTTGGAAATTGGGCGCTGAAGAGAATTAATTATGTGTGTATGTTCCGGAGGATTAAAGACTTCCTCGTGGGAAGAAAAACATTTGTTCTACTGCATCTTTTTTGAAGAGAAGAGGAGACAGGAGAGTGTTAAGGTTTACATTTTTAAAAACAACATTACATGCGTGTAATATCGTTGTCAGTCTCAAGTCGAAGAGAAATTAGCGAGGAATCTGGTTTACACTTCCAAAACTTGTGTAGCTTACAACAACTATGAAGGTTTCCTATATCCCATCCCCTTGTGTACATGGTGTATATGTGTAATAAACAGTCTGCTAATACACGAGGCCAACGGTTCCACTATGGCTCCCTCTTTACAGTTTACATGTGCTGTAGACACTTAATAACTAATGTTTCGTTCAAGTCAAGGGAGTTGAAACTAATTTTATGTACTAATATTTGTTTCTAGATTAATAGCGTACATGTATTTTAATTCATATCTTCTAAATGCTATATTATCATACAATTGCAACTGTTTTTTTTATAAAAAAATTCAATTACGCATTCAACGCAATCATATTTACTTTTCGTTATAATTGATAAAGTACTCTTTAAATTATACTTTATTAGTGAGAGAACTGGAAGACACTGCTTAAAATAATAATTAATTTAGAATGTAAACTAAATCTTTTGAAAATGTGTATGTTATGTTTATAAAAGCATTTTACTAAGTGATACTTATTTCCATAAATAATACAAACAATCTTGAAAGAGTTATTTTTCTGTTACAAATAATAAATTTGTTTTTAAATGTCTTTATAGAACCGTTAAACGTTTTTTAAACATTGAACAGTGCTTAGAAAATTTACACATTTACGATATTTATCGATAATTATACATAATCAACTAGAATATGTCGTCCTAAGAAACCATTTTCGTCAAGTCCAGATTATTTTTAGGCTCGGTAAATCTTCCATTGAATAGTTTATGACTCCGAGAAATGTCACTTATTCCTGCAAAATTTGTCAGTGCTCTACAGTTTATAACTTTTGTCGATTTTAGGAAAATGTTTGATTCAATCACTTGCAAAACTCTATCTCCGAACACACTCGTTTCTGATTGAGGAGTTCTTGCCTTGAAATTTGCTCTTGTTTTGCGCCTAATCTTCCACTCTATACAGCCAGTGATAATACCATGAGATTGGCGTTTCATTTAGTTCAAAGGACTTACTTCCGTGAATCGAAATAGAATACAAGCTGTCAATTTATTTTTTGTTCACGTCTAAACTGAGATATATTGTTACTATTTCAAATGCAGTGAGTGACCACGAAGAGAGGAGCTGTCACTTCAGAAGCTTTATCAACTTTGCAAAAATCGTTTACATTGAAATCAGTCATAGTTTTAATTCTATTCATGGCATGGCTATAAGTCTTCATTATCTTCAGTATTTTTACTATTATTATATTGAGTCCTATAGACATTTCATACCCTGCGTACATTTTGATGGTTGTCTAATAAATCATTTCTGAAAATTTGGAATACCTGAGAATGAATGCTTTTATTTCAATAAACAAAAAAATTTTTTTGGCGATATTATCTTCTAAAAATAAATGTGCTTTGAGAAGATTTCAGTTGTTTGAGCAAATTTGTTTTACTTGTTTATTTTCATATTATACATGCATTTTAATAATAATAATACCTAAATTTCAATACATTATAAGAAATACTATTATCATAATTCACTTCTAGAACAGCAACAATGTGGCCTCTTCCTTGTCTGTTGAGCATAGTCATCAAAGTAAATTCGAGACAAAAATCATGAACTCCTCAGAAGTGAAACCAGTTCACCATATGAAACGCAGCGCCTTCTCAAACTTCTTTGAAGTACTAGTGTGATAAAACTACTTCTCTGCACATGGTAGCAAATTAAACGATCTAATAGATTTCAATAAAATCATTAATTACGGATGAAAAAACTCACTTAAATTCACTCAATTCGTGAAATCTTTCCATATTTTTTCAATTTAAAATGTTGTTGTCACTCTTTTTCTAAGTAGTACGATAGTGTATACTGTGCTACCCTGTGCATTCTGCATGATGTCAGTAGTCCAATGTTTATCGCATTATTATTACTATTTTAGTTATAAGAATGCTGATCCAAAACTATTTTTATCTTACAAGTTCTTAATGAACTCAAAATTCTGACCAGTTCTTTTTGTGTTGGAATAATGGACAAATTTATGGACAAACACTCTATGTATTTATTTTATATTAGATTCTTAGTTATTCTCTGTTTATTACTTTTTACCTTTGTACATTACTGTTTAATATTTCTTTTATTTCGTTAAATATGTCATGCATATAATTCAGTATATTATTAGGCGTATACATTTTCCTTTTATACAAATATATACCTTATTATTATTAACTATTTATTTACTATGATTTAAATAAGCTTAAACAATGTAGTTTAATAACCGAGTTTAAGGGTTTATATTATCGATATTAAAAAGGATCAATAAGCCAAAATACATCAATTTTTTGAACTTATTATTTTATTTTAACCTACATTTTATTATTTAGCGTGTATTAAAAAATAATATTTTATTAAATTTATTAAAGCATTTTATTTTTATTTTTACTTCTTTAGTCTTTTCTTCTATCATGATAATTATTAATAGAATATACCAATACCCTCTAAAGTTATTTATTCAAATAAGCATTTTGAACTGCCATTTTATGTCAAATAATAATTATTTATTATATTTAAAACAGTCGATATGTACTCGTACGCTGTTGTATCTTTAAAAATGGTCTAACTTTCTAAGAGACATTTTTGTGTAACCAGTCCATGTCACAGTTCTTATTTGGAGCTTATATTCAACATTATAACAACATTATTAATTAATTTTTAAAATAAAAAATATATACAACATATATATTTATACATACACTAAATGCTAAGTTAAAAAGTTTTTATACAATAACTATAAATATTTTAAATATATTTTTTAAATAATATAAAATTAAATTAAAGTAAAGTTATACTATATATTACTATAAAACTATTGCCATTATTTTGTATAGGTACTAACAATTAAAATGAGGTCTAACATTTTTTAATAAAAGATGAAAATCTTGCAAAATAAATCTATCTTTATTATTACATAATGCAGTAATTCCTTCTTCACGATATTATTCCAATTCAGGTCTTCTAAATTTTTATTATTCTATTGAATAAGTTTCAGTTGATATAATTCATAAAAACACATAGTCAATTCTATTATCCAATTGCTTTTCATTGGTTGATTAATTCAAAATAAAAAGTAATATATTTAATGCATAAACCAACTGGATATTCAGAAACAATATCAATATAATTATTTTCATACATATTTCTTAATATAATAGTACCAATAACAAAAAAGCAAAGATACTTCTAAATGATGGTTATTTAGAACTAAACATCCACATAATTTAGAATCGTACCTATATCTTTATAATCCTAATTTTTAATAGTAAACCATACTATTGACAAGAAATTAATAATTATTATTGAAAAAGGTGGTCTGTTATGGTCTGGGCATATGGAAAAAGTATATGCAACTAATTTAAAGTTTCGTGTATGTACCCTATAAATTAACTTCCAAATTTGATTAAAAAAAACGGTTTAGTTATTATCACTAAACGAATAAATATAATTAGATTGAAAAGTCCTGATATACCAAATTAGTGGTCCACAATATTAATTAAGTTGATTTACCGGCTATTAGATTCAACCACCACTTCATAATTTCAACTCCAGATTCAACAGTTTTCTCATAGATCTCCTTAGATCTTTAGTTGCTATGTTATAATAGACAACTGTTTGGAAATTGTAAAATGAAAGTCAAGCTTTTGTGTTGACCAAGTATCATACCACATCCCTTGAAGTCTGAAGTGGAACCCCAATAAACCACCCCCTAGACCTAAACTGATGTATAAGCGGAGGGGCTCTATAATTGCATAATTAATAAAGATTAGAACACCAACTTGACTACTTGATACTTTTTTTAGTCGCACAGTTAGTTCAGTCCAAAGTTTCCCCAATAATTTCGAGTTACTATGAGATCATATCATCGTATCACCTCTTTTGATGACCCCCTGTCGAGTTACGAAAATAATCCTGTATTTATTTATCACTTCGTCGAGGCAGGCAGCATCTTTTATAGAGAGCTAACAGTACGTACCTATACCAACCTCGTCAGAATGGGGAGGGGGGCTCGAGTTTCAATCTAATGTGGATACCATTTGACTGTAATGATGGAGCCGTGTAAAAACATGACAGGTTAGCAGCGCATCCTCTCAACGCATACCATTTCCCTCTTGAAGTCTCCTTAACTTTCTCTGACCCATTCGGAAGCGTACACAGCTCCAGTCTAACAAGATTTTTTACATTTCGTAAACATGATTTCTTAAAAGCATTTATGTAATATACAGATATATATGTCCGCAAATACAGGTATATAATATATTTCTAGTTTTTTCAATATATATGTGATGGCTTGGCTAATTTAATTACATGTGTTTTATATCCTTATTACGTGAATATTAAGCATCGGTATAAAAAATTGTATTTGTATGTTAGAATTCCAATTTTTCGACTTTACCAGCTGCAAAAAACTGGAACACACAAACATATATTATTTATATTTATATTAACAATTTATGTTTGAAAAGTTGTAGGTTGTGCAGAATTATTTTAAAATTACAATTAGAATATATACTTGTTTATTATTTTATGAATAAATAGGTTTTTTGCACTTATATAATTTGATAAAATAAGCATATTAAAAGTATCCCGGGATGTTCTATCATATATCATTTAATACCATCACTAAACAAAGCATGATTTCTTCTCATCTAACAGAACTTTGAAAATAATTTGATCCAGATGTGGAGATAGCATATAATTAATTATTTCTTTATCAATTAAAAAAATCTCTTAAAAGATATAGTCAAATAAAAATGCTTATGTATAGGATAACTTTATTAGGCATCCTTGATTATTAAACAAATATAAATAATTATTTACATATACGAATATAATTTAATATAAACAAAACTTTGATTGTTGATTTTTTATTACAATATTGTATATTTAGCTTTAAATAAAAATGGTTCTATACTCCTTTTTACTATAATATTTTTAAATAAAAATAAGTATTTGCGCATGTTTCTGGTCAATTCTTAGTATTTGGCCAATATACAGGGTGGCCCAAAAGTAACCGAACCCATGAGTAGCAAAAAATGAAATTGCATAAATTTAAACATTTAAAATTATTTGTAATTTCTAAACAAACATAAAATCAATTACATAGGTTCCTAGTTTAGAACTTAATCCACACACATATATCAATTACCTACGTTTTACGTATATATTATGTTCCTCGTTCATTTATTGAATTATTCATTCATTTATTTTTGTAAACATGCAAAGGCGATCATTAACTGTTAATAAACATGTTTTTGTAATAAAAAACTACTACTCACTAAACAGCTACAAACATGTCACCGATCTTTGGGATGATAACTTTGCAACGCCTGAGTCTTCAAAATCAACTATGTTTAATCTTATTTCTAAGTTC
>JAYRBW010139701.1:0-15215 GCA_036023295.1 Invenusta paracnida | reverse complement strand
ATTTCTTCAACAATCGTCATCACCTTTCTTTCATAACGTCGTATCTTCTGTTGACTGGGAGAAACTATCTTGCATGATCGAAGAATTGCATTCTCAAAAGGAAGGTACAGCAATAATTTTTTGGTTCCAACTTAAAAAAAAATTGCATAATATTTATCTTTCTATTCAACAAAATTTCTACCTAATGACAGCTCAGCAAGCCACAGGTGCCTATGTCTCTGCAACCTATTGTTGTGCTTAGCAAAATTAGAAATACAAGCAGTCCTAAATGCCGCTAAGCAGCAAAAATTTTTTGGATTTGGATCTTTCATGGTATTTTATAAATTCAGTATAAACTGTAATTTTTAAATAATGTTGGCCATAATTTCGCGCCATTGGGCCACTTTAGAACTTCAGAATTCGCGCCATGTCTGTCATTTTCGAGCCATGGCACAAATTCGCGCCTCTGTAGGAACACTGAGAACCATAGACTTTAAATAGAACAACAAGTAATTCATTTAAAGTCTATGGTTAGAACCCACCTTAGGCCGCAGCGGCCATACCCTATTTTTAAATGCTATAACTTAGCTATTTATATATTTTTCAAATTTTGAGTTATTGCCTATTATTATCTAGATATAATTTTAGGAAAAGTCAAAAAATTTTGGCTTGAGATGACCACTATTTTCAGATATTATCTCTAAAAGATTTATCACGGCCGCTGAGGCCCTAATAGGGTTAATGGACCCAAAAAATAATAATAACGAAAAAGTCTATTTTAAACCTTAATAGAGAATTCTATAAATTGCATACTTGTGAGCATAAAACTGCGGAATAGTTTGTCGCGGAGCTACACTATAAAAGTGTAATAATTTCAAAATATAATTTTTTAAATAAAATGTTATAAAATGCCTAATCTAGTGATTATAAGCGCATGAGCTAAAAACCCACAATCGTGGGTTAGAAGATATATACCGAAATCAATCAAATAAAAGAAAGAAACAAATAATAATATTTCAAATTACTTCCAAATTTTATTTAATAATGTGCACAAATTTGAAAATACAAGTAATGTCCAAGATAAATAAATATTGGTGGGTTTATTCAACAACTTGAGCTCCAGAATAGTAAGATTTCAACTTCTGGATATACTCAGGTTCCAACTTCTTGAAGAGGGGAACGGGCTGCAATGTAAAGATTTAAGCAAATAATATAGAATAAAAAATAACTCAAAATAATTTTTAAAATGTTCTCTGAAAGTAATTTGCAACCAGACATATTTGAATACTTCTAAATGTACATTAACTTACTTTACTAACACTTTCTTATTACGAAAGTAAATCAATTTAAACGAAAAATAAAATTAAGCTTAAATTATATTACATTGAATGATTTCAAGTCTAGAGTAACACTGTTACATTGAAATCACTCATTATGTAATAAATTATTTTACCAATGTCGGAAAATTCTAAATATTTAATCTAGAAAATGATTTTTTTCTCATTTTATTTTTGAAAAACATAGGATATTACTTAATCTAAATATTCTACTTCTAAAGAAATATATAAATTGAATAAACATGGAGTATTCATTATCAATACGTAGAATCCATAAGAAAATTTTAGGAAACAAGTTGGTGAGATCGACACTTAAACTTGAGTATTATAGTTGTATAAAAGTATGTTTTGATGGTTATTTTTAAACTTAAGGGGTATTTTGCGCAATCTAACAAAATAAATATGTTCTGAAATAAAGAAAAATATATGTATTTTTACAAGCTGTAATGATATTTTTAATATAAATTAACACAGTAAATAGTCAATTATAATCCTTTTTCTTAATATCACTTTTCTACTTTGTTGTAATCGCTTTTTACTCATTTTGGCAAATATACTAAAATGCATACTAAACGTATTCAACATTATTTATACTTTGGGATTACTATAACTATTACAATTTTAAATGTTCTATGAAATATAAACACACAATTCAATTACATATACTCAACAGAATAAAAGTACATGATTACACAGGTCACAATATAACGAACATCTATATCTATTTGTATATATCTATATGTATAACAAATGCGCTATTATAGTAAATAAAAATGCCATATTTATTTCTCATGTATAAATTCATTTTATATTAAATTGACTTACCTTTAGACATGGTGCTTTATACATAATATTATAATAACATGTAATGTATTGCACTCCTGCTCCGGCACATTTTAAATTTTCAAAACAGATATAAAATCTAATTATTTATCCTATGGTGAAACGCTATTGTTAGCCCGTGTTTTCATTTTATCAGTAGGCTAATAAATTAATAACAGTCATACATATAAACAAATCCTAATATTTCCTAGATGCCTATAGCGTAGATGTAAAATTTAATTAAAAAAATGCTAATTTGCGGTTGCAAATTACTCCAATCCTACAGTTAGAAAATATTATTCTAAATAATACAAATTAAAAAAACATACTTTCTATGAGAACATAATTTTTTACCGCATCCAATGATAGTAAAACATTTAAACAACACAAGGATTTCAACGTATAACTGTGCACCAAAAACAATAATTAATAATATTTCCCAACCATTCTCTGGCTTATTTCGTTCACTTCATTAAAAAACGATTGAATGTTTTTTATTAAATTAACTAAGTGCTTCATTAGGAGAAACAGTATGACGAGTTTAATAGCAGATTATTAAAAATCAATATAACTATTCGAAAAAATTCTGATTATAGTATAAGTAATTTCAATCATTTAAAAAACTATTAAAATATGTAAAGAAATTAACAATTTTTATGGAAATCATTAAAACTTTTAGAAATTTTTAGACTATGTACGTGTTAAAATTGGAAAATATATTAAAGAAATCAAGGAGAATAAAAAACTATTTAATATTAACTACAACACGTATAAATATTAATTAATACTTAAGTAAAGGGTTGAAACTATATAATATACTTATCAGAAAATATAAAAATGTAGCATACTTGTCAATATGATTAAAATTGGGATTATTTTAAATAGTAGAAAAATGTTGTTATATTTGTGTTTAAGTATTTAAAAAAAGCTACCCGAAATGAAAAATATTGTTAATTAGTACCAAATAATTCCTCTTTTTCAGTTAGTTTAAACAAATGCAAATGAGTTTGAAAGAAGTGGCAAGTTGTAATTAAAGGATCTTACAACATGATAAGAAACGATTGGAGGATTTTTTTAGAAAATTGATAATCTAAATAATATAATTCAGAAAGAAACAAGAACTTACCACTCCAATTTTGTGTCCCGGTTGAAGTATACCCCGAACCTGACCATTTGGCATTATTTGGCGTGCGGTAACCGGTGCCCTACACTGCTCCTCAACAGTGGCACTCGTAGCTGGCATGAAAGGCTGGAGGAGGACGCCCAGTAGACAGGAAACATTTACAGCTACACCAGTCACTGTGCCAGCACGGAGTCTGGGTATGCGCAACCATGGAGACGAGACAAAACGTGTAAATAATTCTAAGTTTCGGACATAGAAACTTAGATAGAGTTTCATAGAGCAGCTATGAATTAATTACAGCTTATATATTTAGCTAACTATAAACAGACGAATTCTCGATGTATATAAGGAATTTTGAAGCAAAGGTCACATAAACACAACAGTAGTATCTACGTGAAAAATCTAAATATTTTCATTATAGTCAAAGTGGAAAGTAAAGATGACCTAATTATACTGAACACAACGATAATGCGCATGATTAAGCAAAAAAGTGGCATGTGTTTCTTATGGTCCAAAGCTATAATAATAAGTTCTATATTTCAGCTCAAGCGAAAGATCCGTTTATAAATTAGACTACTGAACTTCTCATATTTGCTGTAATTACACGTTTTTTCTATTACGAAAGATCAGGACAAAAGTATGTATTACAAAAAATATCAAATAAAACAAATTAATTAACAAAAAAATTAATTAAATTATTAGTGTACATTAATTTCATTTAATTATATTATTAATAATTTTAAAATGCGACCAACATGATAATATCACTGAATTAGGAGCTGGATAATTATAACCGAGCAGTCAAATGGTAATCGAATTAAGCACCCACTTTGTGTCATCCTTCTTTACAAGTATCCAGGGCTTGTTCGCCTGAATGTATTGGTTTCCCAACCTGCTCATGTTAAAAATACAGGCAACTGCCTCCCGCAACCGCACCGTCTCCAGAAGTGCAATATAGCGCACATACTCCCGATTCACTCGAGCCAGGAAGCTCTTATCCGCCTCGATTAGCTCGAGTCGAGGAATTGTGCTGTTAAAGAACTTTGCCAGAAAGCTCAACGCCCTGAAACATATAAGGAGTTTAACGATAAACAACAGTTTTTCAAATCTTCCATATATGATAAATAAACAGAAATAAATCAAAATGTAATGACCATAGCGTCAACTTTATATAATTATAATATTATATAGAATCAATAATGGGTAATAGATTCGAAAAGAATTGGTTAAAAATGAGAATTAAAAATTATCTAGTATAAAGTGTTGACTGCATCAATACTAATTGACTTTTAAACAAAACTACATACAAATTAAAATAATGTAGAAATACTTATTTTCACCCGGCATATAAACTATCGTTTGAGTATCTGTAATGCAATTTTTAATTTTATAAAATATGTCGTTTATTTATACATTACTCAATTTAATGTTTATTTTACTGGTGATCTGAACTCAAATAAAAATCCCTCCTTTTATATAAGGCCATAAATGAAAATAATAGCTTACCTGTTAATAAAATTTCCAAGATTATTGAGAAGTTCAGAATTGTTTTTTAGCAAAAAGTCATCCCACATAAAAGTACTGTCCTAGAAGGTAACAGAAAATGTACACAGCATATTATTTTCAAAACCTGAATATACAATTATATTAAAATACAATAAACTATGAAGATCGCCTGGCATAGTTTTTTATTATGTCTGATTGATTTTATTGTGTACTGAATAATAAAAATACGATCATATTTAAAAACAATAAAAAAATCAAAATATTCCAGATACCTGGCTTTCGGGTCTTGTGTAGAGCAGATAGAAGCGCCAAATGTCCGCAGGAATGTCTGAATGCATGGCATTGTCACCGAAGACACCAATACCACGGCTTTTAGAGAACTTCACATCCTCGTAGTTCAAATACTCTGCCACAAAAAAATGGTAAAAGCAATTATGTAAAGTTTTGAAATAGCTCTTAAGAGTGTAAAATATACTTTTAATAACCATATTAAAAAGGTAGATAACTCACCCGAGGAAATGAGTTGCGAGACAATCGTAAATTTATCCCCAGTTGCCAGGAGACAAGCCGGGAAGATGACCGAATGGAAGGGAACATTGTCCTTGGCCATCACGTTGTACATGGTGACACTGTCCCGTTCAGGCTTCCACCACTGGCGCCACTCTGAGGTGTAGTTGGCCGTGATGGAGATGTAGCCGATGGGGGCGTCGAACCACACGTAAAACACCTTGTTTTCGTAGCCGGCAAGGGGCACGGATACGCCCCACTTAAGGTCCCGAGTAATGCAGCGCGGCTTTAGGCCATCACGGAGCCAGGACTGCGTGATGGTGCGTGCATTTGTCGTCCACTGGCTCTCTGGGGTGTTCATCACTGTGGCCAAATAGGCTTCCAACTGGGGCTGCAACTACATGGTAATAATTAAATAAGATAAAATACTCGTGACTAGTAACGACAAACATCACAACTTTGGTAGAACCTAAAACGGGAGCACATTTCCACCTCTAATTTTCTTTCTCCTAGGACTACAAGAAAAGCACACGTCACTATATAACTAAGCAGTCACCACGAATTAGTGCAGGGTTAAAAAAAGAGAAGCGTAGCTTATGTACACTGTTTTATTTATTATTGGTGCATAGAAAAACAATTGTACAAAGTAGAACGTATTTAACCTTTTGACAATAATTGGTTTCTTTAAAAATCATCTAAAATTGTAGTTTCTTAACAACAAATTGATGAGAATGTTTAGCTTTATTTTTTTACTAATTTTCAAAAGAGACATATTAAGCAAAGGAGTAATTTTTAAGAGGTATAAGTCAACTATAAATATATTTCATTTAGCATCAAGTCATAACAGAAAAATTCCCCTTTAAATCGGGATAGTTTATAGACCTGTAAATGGTTACTGATACGCAATGTCATTTATGTAATATGTAAAATAAATATACAGTATTTATTTATTTAGTTAATCAAATTAACACTTGTATTACATTGTCCAATCTATCTTAGTAATTAACCTTCTTCCTAATACCGGGGTTTTGAGCCCTACCAAAATAATCTATTTTCTTTTACCGGTTCTGTATTTCTTATCAGACTACAGCGATGATATGTTTAAGAAAAAAGGAACAAAATTCTAATAAAAATAACGATTTTTGAATCGATGTTTACCTGATATTGTCGAACTAGGTTGCGGAAAGTAATCAAAGTATTTATTTTTAGTATAGAGAATTTGTTAAGAACACATCAAATGCCTCCATCTACCATAGTAATCACGGAACAAAAACATTAAAATTATTGACAACCTGTAATTATAAGAAATTAATATTATTTACCTTTATTATAAATGTTAAATAAAACTACTAGTTGCAGGAAACCGAGTTTGTTGATTAATTTGCCTGTATGAATAATTTATAAAAAAAACTATTGAAATTCCATTGAAATTAAATTATTGAATTGTATAAAAACAAGTTCAAACTAGTTTAACATTGACTTATTGAGAAACAAAATAGTTTTCAAATATTCTCTTCAACTTTATACATGTGCCTCTAACCAACTGCATAATAAGTTCCTATCGTACAAGTGTTACTTCTATTTTACAATCTATCATAATATTATATGATTGTGCGAAGATGTAAGCATATCAGTAGATTAGCTGATCACAGTTAAGCATTAGATTATTCATTCACACATAATTCACAAAATTTGTAATGAATATTGGAATAGACATTCAAACCGTTAGAATAAACTTTTTGTACAAAGAACAAAATATTTTATACATTATTATTTACTTATAGCTAAAAATAACAATGTCTTTACCGATATCAACCAAGATTAATAGATAAATACCAAAGATATGAGCCTATACCTACGACGTTAGTTACTTGGAACTTTTTCAGCCTTAATTGATTCAACTGATAATGTGTATGCAAGACCACTGCCGCGTTGTACAACAATATATTTGATGTTCTACTTACAGTGGGCAGGTCGAGGAAGAGATGATTCGATGACTTTATGACTGGAGCGGCCTTGCACACCTTGCACTTGGGTCGGATTAGCTCGATAGCGTTGATCAACTTGCCACACTTGTCGCACTGGTCTCCCCGTGCGTCGTCATAGTGACAGAAGGGACATTCGCCACCAACAAATCGGTCTGCTAGGAATCTGGTGACATAAAGAGTTAGTTAACAATTAGTATGCTGATTATACTAAATTTTTTCATTGATGATGGATCTACTGGGATCTTTACCACCAATAAAAATCTAAGATCAGTTATTTATAATCTTAGATGGTGGTCCTGAAAGAGTAGTAAAAATCTGTCAATAACTTAATAGTAATCCGAATGTAAATATCTAGTAGAAAATCTAATGAAACCATTAAAATTTCAACTTCGCTTTTTCGATGAAAAGAATTAATCTCAGATTAGAACTTTTGAACTTAAGATCATCGAGAAAAATAAACACAATGAGCGGCAGTGCTGAATAGCACAGCTATCAAATATTATTAGAATATAAATAAACATACATGTATAAAATATACAATTTATTAAATTAAATTTATAGAGTGAAACTGAACACACAAATGTAGATATTAAATATATTATATCAAGTGTATAAAATTTAATTTAGAGCAAAAGGTGAAGCCATTATAAGGGGAAATAATTTCAAAAACTTTGTCTGTTTATTTAATAGAAATACAAAAAACGATTCTTTAAATAAACATTTTGTAAGTATTTAATACAAATTATTGAAATTGAAATTTAAAACAAAACAGAAAATATAAAAAGATTTATATATTTTATGTATCGAACGCACACAACTGTACTAAACGTTTATTTAAAGATATAACAAAATAAGCATAAATTTCAATTTTTTTAGCCAAAACACATTACTCATTATAAGTCATCAAAAAGCTTTGTCTTCATAATATTTATAAGAATGAGAATTAACAGTATATGGGTAGGTATTGTGTTTTTGAGCTGCAAAAGACTAGGTACAAGTGATGTCTTTATCAGACTGTTATAAATAGTATATTGCACAAAGTTTCATATTTATAAGAATGAGTCAAATAACAGTATATGGGTAGGTATTGTGTTTTTGAGCTGCAAAAGACTAGGTACTAGTGATGTCTTTATCAGACTGGTATAAATAGTAAATTGCACAAAGTTTCATATTTATAAGAATGAGTCAAATTAACAGTTTGAGTATGGGTATTGTGTTTTTGAGCTGCAAAAGACTAGGTACTAGTGATGTCTTTATCAGACTGGTATAAATAGTAAATTGTAGAAAGTTTCATATTTATTAGAATGAGTCAAATTAACAGTTTGAGTATGGGTATTGTGTTTTAGAGCTGCAATACTAGTGATGTTTTCATCAAGCATATTGCACAAAGTTGTGTGATAGTAATAACGCTTTATAATATAATACAATAATATGTATAGATTTAGCGTGGATGAGTGAGTCTTAAGAGAACCCATAACTATGGCAGAAATTGAAAAATGTGGTCTGTAAGTTTGTATAAAAAGGAAGCCGTGAATAGAACAGCATTTTAATCACCAGATTATTATAATGATTACTGTACTTACTTTGAACAAGCAGGACAAAACAACTGTTCTACTGTCTCCTTCTGAATAAGCTTCCGGCTGTTTATTTGAGTGAAGATTTCCCGCGAAATTCTGGAAATAATACAAGTAGCAGTATCTATAATTAAAACTGAAATATTTTTAAAGTATGTAAAACGAAGTAAGACGTGTTTGAATGTGCTAAGTAATACAATTGACAATTAGTTTTAAAATATGTTATTATTATAAAAATACTAAACCAAAATTTATCATCATTAATACTTATAATAATTGAAATATAAATGACAAAACCATTAAATAAAAACTATTAAGTAATAACTATTTTTAGTTTTATCACGTGTAATACAGCTTTTTAGAAGAAAGATATTATTATCATAATTAACACAAAAGAAGAAATCCCGAGAATAGCCTTCGGGTATTCAATATCTTATAATACCATGGCTAATAGTCTTTTATATAAAAATTACCACTAATTTTAAGTACAGATTCACCAATAATCAAATTAAAATTCCAAGAATGATATTTAGCCTATGTCATGATATGAAATATATTTTACTAATTCAGCTTTCACAATGATAACAACCATTTCATGATTAAGACCAAATTCTTTTCTTTTTAAAGATTTAATATTGAATTTTTATACTTTTCAATTAATTATGCATTCTTGAGAGATATTTTTTATGTTTTAGACTTCGAGAAACCTATCTGTATAAAGTTATTTAAGAAAAACTGACTCAGAATGCAGCTCGGTTGTAGTACGTCCAAAGTAATCGAATTCGATATTGAACCAGCTGTAGATCTCGGCATGAAGTCGGTGGAACTTGTCGCAGATCTCTCGCGGGGTCACTCCATCGATCAGGGCCTTTGTCTCGGTGGCGGTACCGTACTCATCCGTGCCACAGATGTAGAGTACATTGTAGCCACGCAGGCGACAGAACCGGGAAAAGCAGTCGGCTGACAGAGTCGCCCCCACGATGTTCCCCAAATGGGGTACATTGTTCACGTAGGGCAGCGCCGAGGTCAAAAGGATATTGCGCGCTCCGGACTTAGGGAGTCTGGAGAATAAAGCGAGAGGAAAATGGCATAAAATCCTAATAAGTTAAAATCTTCAAAAAAACATTTATTATGTTTAAAAAGTAAACAAAAAGATTTCCATATTTCGAGTTAAAGTATAAAACTTAAAAATCCTAATTGAAATGAAATAATGGAAACATGCAGCAACTACATACTACAAAAGCCGCTATCAGAAAGAAATATTAATGGAATAACTCATAAAATAATGTAATGAATATATCAGAACAACAAATTAAAAAACACAAGGAAAACTTTGATTCCGATATTAAAAACAATAAGCTGAAATTAGTTTGAAATCCAAAAAAAGTAGCTAATAAAATATTTTAGCTCAATGATTTTAGTAGGTTGCTTTAGTTCTTCTAAACCAAAAAGAAGACTGAATTCAATAAAAACCTATACTACGAGTATATCTTTAAACGTGTTATAACGTGGAAACAATCAGAAGGATTTCATGCATGTTAAAGACAAGTTCGAATAATCGCTAGGAATTGTACTAGTGTACTAGTAATGTACTAGTGTATACTTACAAAATTAACATAAATATGTGCATTTTTAGTTAAAAAATATCCATATTTTGCTGTTTCTGATATATAGTATGTTTAAAAATGTCTAATGAACCCTTCTACATCCCATTTTCTGGTAAATCAGTCTGGTACAAAATTCTCAATGCCGTAAACAGATTTTGAAAAAACCCTGAAAATTTTTCATATACACTGTGTTTGCTTTAAATATTTTTAACGTTTTGCCTTTTCCTTGACATTGTAACAAATTTCAAATTTCTCAAATAATATGAACCCTGGGTTAGCTTGTAGTCAATATCAGACAATATGTTATAATATATTAAAAATAAGCAAAATTTTCTTTTTGAACATTTGGTATAAAATTTAAGATATTTCTACAGTTAAGTGTGTCATAAATAAAAAGTTAATAATAACACTTTAAAACTAAGTAAATGTACGCCTGATGCTAATAATATTTTATATTTTCCTTTAACAGGAACATTTTTTAAGAGAAATTATAAAAACACATTAGGCTCGCTTATATTACACAAAAAAGGGAGAGTTCGACATACATTGGATGCTGGCGCTCGGGTAGTGGTTTAATTTCCCCAATACCTACAAGGAAGGCACGGGCAGCTGCCTCCATCTCCTCCGGACTAACCTCCACCTCGGGTATAGCGTCCTCAGCAGCAATGGCAGCATCCCCTGCACAAAGACCTAACTTCTTGTCACTCTTCTCCCCAGTGTTGTCTCCTTGGGACTTAGAGGTGGAAGACTCACTGGAGACATCAACAGATTTTTTACCCATTGTGAAACTGCTTGATGCTTCTACGATATGGATAGTCTTTATTCTAGAAGCTAAACCCTGAAAATGGTGGGTCAGAGTCAAATATTTTGTTTTAACTAGCACGGTCGATAAAATAAAAATACATAGAAATAATTGATCAAATCAAATATTTAATGTAGTCACAATAAGTAATTTTACAATTACCCAACAACTATAAAAAGTAGCTGAATGTCTTAATTTTTTTGCTAAAATTATATTTGCATGTATGTAAGCCGGAACTATTAGCTTTAAATATTCAAATCCTTCTAATACATTTAATATACATTTTTATAATCTTGTGTTTAGTTAAATATATCCAAAGGAAATATATAATATTCTTAATTTTAAATATCCCTTAAGAAATATATGTTCATATGAAATAAATAAAAAACATACTATACATTTTTTAAACTAAGCAAATAGTTCTGTTAATTAATTAACTGAACTGCTAGTTTTAATATTATGTAGATAATAAAGAACTAATTAATCTACTACAATTGTAATAACAAATTTATTATATTTCAAATACACCATTTAATCACCTAAATGATATTTGGGTTGTAAAATAGATATATTATCTTGCTACATTCTGTCAACAGTATACATGCAAAAGCAAAAAAAAATAAGAGATTGTTAACACACGGTTTTTTTTTAATTATCCAAAATTTAAAAGAAAAATTATATTATTTCAAGCACATATAAAAAAATATATTTTGTATTATGTGTAATACAGTAATGTATGTTAGCTTTAGAAATAATTTCAATGAATAAACACCAAACACAATTCTGTAAAAATAAAAACTTTCGTTTAACAAGCCATAAGTCTTTTGTAAAAATAAACCATGTGCAAATTGATGCTCAGGTTTAGTAAAGAATTATTTATAATAGGTCAATATCAGAAACAATTCTTTAAAAAGAAAGCACTGGAATTGTATTACTCATTTTAATGATATATTTACTTAAGATTAAATGATATTAAGCCAAATTAATTAAGATATAGTATTCAAAATATAATGCAATGTTAAAATTAAATATAAGTAGAATTATAAATAGAAATATAATTTTCTACAAAAACATAAATTACCTTAATAACATTAGCCTTTGCATTTCCCAAAACAATATCTGATGCCATTTGGCAAGCTGGTAATAAATTCACCTCAGCAAACCATTTGTTAATATTTTCAAACTCAGTCACAGCTGATAAAAGAAAAATATTATAATTTACATATTTTATAATCATGAAAAATGTTATGTTTTAAAATAGGCATATGAAATATGACATCTCACCTGCAGGAGAATTATTGATTAAAATTGGAAGTAAATTGGCCCACAAAATAATGTCAATTGATGTTGGTGTTTTTGATATCATGAAATCTGTCTTTCCATTTAGTGATTTGTCTAGTTTTACTAGTACTTTGTTAAGTTTTGTAAATAGCTTCAAGTCTGCTTTTCCAGTAGCATAAGACGAAACAATATAGTGTTGTAGTAAAGGCTGGTAAAAAGGTACACATAAAATAAGTATTAAAATATCATTCTCAAATATATGTGTTTTGCTACAAATTACATAAACTAATGCAATAATTCAATAGTGTAAGTTTCAACTTTAAAAATGTCAGTAAAAAACAATAAGTACCTACTTAAAACAATATTGGGTTGAAAATATAAACTTATTATATATACAAACTACATTCACTATTTCTGGGCAATAATGTTAGTAAAATTAGAATTATATGAAATATATTTAATAAACTGAAAATAGACACAATATTAATGTTTCTTTAGAAAAAGTTACAATCAAGTACATGTCAATCATCAAAACATATGATTTAATACATCTTCCTAAACATAAAAAGCCCAAATATCAACAATAACAATAAAAAACGAATTTGATATATGAACCAGTTTTAACAACCTTTAAGTCAACAGCTTCCCATTGTAGCCAAGGAAACAAAGGAGCCCTCAAGGGATCTTCTTCTAACAAAAAACTGAAATTAAATATCAGTATTAAATATGATAAAATATCTATAAAAAAAGAATTGTTAGACAATGGAAACTTACCAAACAATAGAATTTACAGAGGTTAAACATGTTTGATTTTCTGTTTTTAAAACAAGTGAAGAAATCAATCCATCTGAAAATACAACAAAATAACAATGTAAGGTTATATTTTTATAATAAATTATAGTAAGCCTTTCTTTTAATTGTTAGGGAAAGTGTCAAAAATATATCTAAAAATACTCAAATTATATAAAATTTAAGCAAAACTTGTAATTAAGAATTAAACAATACTCCTAAAAACAAATACAATTAATACTCATATACTTCACTAATTTAAACATAAAAACCTATAACTAAAAGCTGTAAATAAAAGCAATATGTAATACAATAAATAGATAGATATACATATATTTACATGATTATATACAATATATACATGATATTTAACAGAAGCTAGTTTTCAAATGTTTTAAAGTTCAATTCATGCATTATATAAACATTATTTAGTTCATTACATTCAATGAAGGAAATTTTTTTTTTTTATACTTTTTGAATATATGCAAAGTATTATGTTCATACATAATTTACATTTATTGTTGATATTCTATCAATGTTGCAACATCATGCAACACATTTCACCCTTTAATATTTGGATTCAACATTGAAATATTATCAGCAATCTCTGATATTTAAAAAATATTAAATTTGATTTTTTAAATACAGTTGACTCTACTCAATCAGAACTACTAGCTAAATGAAACCAATAAAATATGGGTTTTATCCTATTGCAATAATATTTAAAGCATGTCTAATTGGAGCTACTGCCTACTGTGAATTGTGAACAGAATTTATATAATGTGCAAATATCTATATCTACAATGTAATTTACTTCATTGGAATGTAGCAATATTTTCTTATATATTTAATAGATATGTACATTTATATATATTTATCTATTTGTGCTCATTTTGACATTTTGTGTATTTTCCACAAAAATGTATTCATGGGCAAGTACTCCATAATTGCCAATTTTCTATATATGTTGGTATGTTCATTGAATTTGACCACAATTGTTTCTGTCCAGTCATTAATATAGTTGTATACTATGAATAGTTTTTTATATATATAAATAATTATTTCATTTATTCATATTTTAATAACCTATTATAGGTTATTGGGCGATTGTGGAGTTCTTGGTCATAATTTAAATTATTTTTGGAAAATAAATAAAACATAAAAAACTAAAAATAAATGTAATTAACAAGTAACCCCTATGGCCCAATATACTACTAAAAGCTGGCAGCTGCTTGCAGCTGTAACTACACCACAATTATCAAGCATCTTTCTATCCTTTATAATATATAAATTTAATTACATTAATTTTTTGTTTTATTTACATTTTATTTATTATTCAAAAAAAATTAATTACAGTCTAATTACAGTCTTAATTACAGTCAAGAACTCCACAATCTGCCAGTTATTGTTATAGGTTTTTATTTAAAAGTTGATATAATTTAATTATGTGGTAGATTTGAGAAACTTTATTGCTATATAACAAGTGTTGGATAAATTGTATGGTTTTTTTATATTATTGACTATCCCGAATAAATATTGAAAAGATATTAAAAAGAGTTGTGTAGTTTTTTATGTTGATTCTTCCAATGTCAGTGTTTTTCTGTGCAATTTTTTGTTTATGATTATGATACTAAGTGTCAGATGATTAAATGTCAATAATGTTATACTCATCCATAAATATATAATAATAATTAAATTTAATGAATATACTAACTACACAACTCAAAACTGTCACATATGTTATAATTATTTATAAGTATAAATATATGGGCTCCATCAAGAACCTTCCCATCATTTTTGAATTTTGCATTGTACAACCCCCACCATGAATAACGCCGCCCCTACAAAAAAAGTGCATTTTTTAATGTTTCTGAGTTGCCTGTTATTACAATTGCTATTA
>JAYRBW010139690.1:0-15215 GCA_036023295.1 Invenusta paracnida | reverse complement strand
ATGGCTGGTGTATCCATTTGGTTGTTGCATATATATTCGATGGCTGGTGTATCCATTTGGTTGTTGCATATATATTCAATGGCTGGTGTATCCATTTGGTTGTTGCATATATATTCAATGGCTGGTGTATCCATTTGGTTGTTGCATAAATATATTCAATAGCTGGTGTATCCATTTAGTTGTTGCATATATTGTGCCTACGATAGCTAATAAATTAATCTTAATGATATCAATTTAGTGCTAATAACATTGGATTTTAGCCGAGGTTCATTTACTTATTTTTATGTTAGACATATGTTAGATGTATGTTAGATATACATATCCTTTACTCTGCGAAAATATTAAACTTTTAACCAGGTATAAAAATAACCAAAAATAATACTTTCCATCAATAAACCAATTTTAATATATTTTGCATTTTTATTTATATTTCAGAATGAATGCCAAATCTGTTGTAATAGAGAAGACAATGCCATTACACTTCTCTGCCACCCAACCCACAAAATTTGCCAAGCATGTATTGACAGGCTACATGACAAAAGATGTCCATTTTGCAGAAGACCAATAGAGCTAACATAGGTTTATAAATGTCCAATATTCTTTTAGGTATTAGATCTTACTTTATCAATAGAAAACATCACGCATGTAAAATTTACATTCGTAAATACTGGAAATGATTTATAAACCTAAAAAATAAGAATGCGCAGCAATTTTTTTCAATTAAAAAATAACAGATTTTCTTTAAAATTTAGTTTACTGAAACAAGTTTGACATTCTCTTTCTTCGAAAATTCTCCTCGAATAATAAATATTTATAAGTGCAAAAATTACAATCCAATTCACAATAATATGTTGTTTGTGGAAAACAATTTTTTACTAAAAATATCCTCAAGCTTTACGTTAAGAATGCATAAAATGATACTTAATAATTCTTTCAACTAAAAAGAGATTAATAATCTAATCAACGCCTCCATAAAACAGTCCTTTCAGAATAATAAACCCATTGTGTACAATTGCTTTGAAAAATGAAAAATTGCTTCTCTGAAAAGTAACATTGTAAATATTTAAAAAACGGTCCACTTCGGAAATTATCATCGTAAATAGACAGCGGTCCTCAAAAATTAGTCACATTTGAAAATGTGTCTGAGTAAATTCAGTCCCAAGTCCTTGTGCAGTCCGTTGAATACGATGCCAACATTGTAAATATATGTATTCATAAATATAGTTTTCACCAAAAAATGGCTTCAATGAAAATAATATCATTCATAAAAGCAATTCAATCAGAAAATGGAGGCATTGAAGATAATTGCATTCAAAAATACAATCGTCTCTAAAAAATGGACTTGTAAATAATGTTATTTAGAAAAGCATTTCATTTTGAATACGGCAATTGTAAATAATAGTCTACATTAAAGCAGTTCCATTGGAATACGGTAATTGTAAAAGATAGTCTACATTAAAGCAGTTCCATTGGAATACGGTAATTGTAAAAGATAGTTTACATTAAAGCAGTCCATTTGGAATGATGAACACAAATAAAAAAATGGCATTCATAAAAACAATCTAGAAAGAAAAATGGCCACATTGTAAATAATTGCACAATAACGAAGATAAACTGTCGATAAATGACCACACTGTAAACAGCTGCATCCATAAAAGCAGTCCACTCAGGAAAATGGCCACATTGAGAATAATTGCATCATAACAAAGTCCGTCGATAAATGACCACACTGTAAACAGCCGCACCCATAAAAGCAGTCCACTCAGGAAAATGGCCACATTGAGAATAATTGCACCATAACAACGTCTCTCGATAAATGACCACACTGTAAACAGCCGCACCCATAAAAACAGTCCACTAAGGAAAATGTCAAAAATGTGAATAATTGCACCATAACAACGTCTCTCGATAAATGACCACACTGTAAACAGCCGCACCCATAAAAACAGTCCACTCAGGAAAATGGCCACATTGAGAATAATTGCATCATAACAAAGTCCGTCGATAAATTACCACACTGTAAGCAGCCGCATCCATAAAACCAGTCCACTCTGGAAAATGGCCACATTGAGAATAATTACACCATAACAAAGTCCATCGATAAATGACCACACTGTAAACAGCTGCATCAATAAAAACAGTCCACTCAGGAAAATGGCAAAAATGTGAATAATTGCACCATAACAACGTCTCTCGATAAATGACCACACTTTAAACAGCCGCACCCATAAAAACAGTCCACTCAGGAAAATGGCCACATTGAGAATAATTGCACCATAACCAAAGTCTCTCGATAAATGACCATACTGTAAACTGCCGCATCCATAAAAACAGTCCAATCTGGAAAATGGCCACATTGTAATAAAATGTTATCAAAATGCAATTATTTCTTATTAACTTACAAAGAAAACAAAACTGTTTATTTTCTAGCTTTGCTCCCTTTATTCCAATACTGATTAATAAAACCAGCTGTTTCGCCTCCATCTTTTCCCTTACTATTGCTGCTATTTACTGCTTAATAAATAAAATACATCTGTTTCATTTATATATATTTTATTAATTTTCCATTAGTTACACTAGAAAACACAATAGCTTGACGATTATCTATTTTATCAAAGCTCCTTATATTCTCACGAATACCGAGCGGTTTCACCTCAATTTATTCTCTCAATGAGGTATTAATTAATCAAGAAAACCCACCTGCATCACCTTAATCTATTCTCTCAATGATCATTATACTGCAAAAAAAATCCAATTGGTTCACGTCTATCTATTCGTTTAAAGATATATTAATGTCTCAGAAATCCCATCTGTTTCGCCTCCATTTATTTTCTCAATGTGCCATTAAGACCGCCAATAACTTTGCTCTTTCAGCCTTATCTATTCTCTCATCGATCCATTAACTGTTCAAGAAAATTTGACTGTTTTACCCTCTTGTATTATCTCAATGATTATTGAACATTCTGGATTAACGAGCGATTTCACTGCCATTTCATCTATCAAAAAATTTGTTGTAAAAAAATCCAATTTATTTCACTTCAATCATTTTTCACAATGGTCCATTAACTGCAAAATAAAACACAGCGGTTTCACTTCAATCTACATTTAAAATTGGACATTAACTGCTCATGACATTTTTTTCTGTTTCATCCTTGTGTAATATCTCATTGACCCATGAACACTCAAGAATACCGGACGGTTTCAACTGTATTTATTCTCCCAATGTGCCATTTCCTGCAGAAAAAAACAGTTTCACACCCATGTATTATCCCAATGATTCATTTACTATACTCAGGAAAATCGGGCGGTTCACCTTTATTTAATCTCTCAATGTGGTATTAATTATTCAAGAAATCCCACATCCTCACCTTCATCTATCCTCTTAATTATCAATTATTCTACAAGAAACACAGTTGTTTCACCAGCATATATTTTCTCTTAATGATCGATTATTATGCAAGAAAACACAGCTGTTTTCCTTTGACATATTCTCTCAATGATCATTTAACTACTTAAGAAAAGTTAGTTGTTTAAAGCTTGTGTATTATTTCAATGATCCATGAACACTATAGAATACCAAGCGGTTTCACCTCCATTTATTCTATCAATAAAACATTTTCTCAAGGATACTAATTTATTTTACTTCAATCATTGTCCACAATGATACATCAACTGCAAAATAAAACACAACTGTTTCACATCAATCTATTTTATGAATGTGACTTTAACTGCTCAAAACAATACACCTGTTTTGCCTTCATCTATCCTCGCATTGATGCATTACTGAACAGAAAACACAGCTGTTTCGCCTCCATTTATTCTCTCATTGATGCATTACTGAACAGAAAACACAGCTGTTTCGCCTCCATTTATTCTCTCATTGTGCCATTATCAGCTTAAGAAAACTCTGCTCTTTCAGCCTAATCTATTTTTGCATTGTTCATTTAACTGCTAAAGAAAATTTGACTGTTTTACCCTCTTGTATTATCTCAATGATCCTTGAACACTCTGGATCACAGAGCGGTTCGCCTCCATTTAATCTATCAATAAATTGGTTATTAAAAAAACGAATTTATTTCAGTTCAATCATTTCCCACAATGGTCTATTAACTACAAAATAAAACACAGCTGTTTCACTTCAATATATTTTTGCTTTATGATATTTACACGTTTACTGTTCATGTTAATTTCTCACACTGTATATGTCTCCTCTATGTACGGACCTTCTAATGTATTACAGCCAAATATTCTTACAAATATACTATTGTTTAAAAGACAGTTTTATATCCAGTTTTGCTCCCGATGTTTTTTTAACTGCCAATATAACCAAACTATTTAATCTCCAGCTTTGCTCCCAATATGTCATTAACTGATCAAGAAACACCTGCTTCAACTTCATCTACTTTCTCTATGATCCATTACTGAACAAAACACACAGCTGTATCACCTCCATCTATTCTCTTAATGTGAAATTAACTGTTCAAGAAAACTATGCGGTAAAATCTCCAGTTTTGCTTCTAATGATCCATTAACTATATATAAAATCTCAAATGCTTCAACTCCATTTAGTCTATCAATGATTCATTAATTCTCCAAAAACCCCATTGTTTCACTTCCACCTATTCTGTCAATGATCTACTAATTGAACAAGAAAACACAACTTTTTCACTTTCATATGTCCTATTCAACATTTGTTTCATATGATGATCATGTTTCCACATTATCCATTAACACTATTTTGTTCAGATTTCACCATATTTTAGATATCTAAAATGCAAGATTGACTGTCAAGTAATTCTACGTTCTCTACTTTCAACCTGCTATATTATTGGTTGTAAAATTAACAAGGATTTTGCTAAAAAACCATCGAAGCTAAAAATTTCTGTTTTTCAGTCTTATAAAAACCAAGAGATGTTTAGTCGACTGATATGATTGGAGAAAACGTATTAATGAAAAGATGGAATATATGATCAACTTCACACGAGGAAGCGAGATTAGGTAAACCGAAAGTCCGCAAACTCACAGAAGACATCAAGAAGTCTGAGGTATCATTATTTGCCATAGATTCATTTCTGATACTAATCTTTCTTCTTGTTCCTTTCAGAGAATCGATCAGCAGTGGACAACGCGACACAGTCGATAGGATTCCGAGGTGGACCAACAAGTCTGCGGATCGTTTTAATCGACGTCTTTGGCGAGATGAACCTGCAAGACTTTGGCTCGCTTTAATCGACGTCTTCGGCGAGATGAACCTGCAAGACTTTTGCTCGCTTTAATCGACGTTTTCGGCGAGATGAACCCGCAAGACTTTGGCTCGCTTTAATCGACGTCTTCGGCGAGATGAGCCTGCAATACTTTGGCTCGCTTTTATCGACATCTTCTACGAGATTGATGTGTTTCAGCATGGAAAACTCATTTGTTACTTTCTTAATTCTATCCGTGACATATGTATGTACATCGATTTCCAGTAATGATCACGTGATTCTCGCACTCCCTAGTCCAAATTGTAGCTATGCGGGTGAAGAAATACGGAGTCACGTGATCTTAGGAGACAAGATCCTTGCTTGCTCTTAACTAGCAGCTGGTCTCATCCGGATTTCTCCTTTAGTCGCCCAACAGTTCTGTCTTTTTTCGAGTATGTACTTGTTCAAGTCAAGACGTCACCTGAAGACAGAGAGCCGGGAATATTGGCCAAAGAGGTGCTCTGCCTCAACCATCCTCTGCTACAACGTTTGCAATTTGTGAGCACACGACCATAGGCTTCATGGAAATTCTTCGACGGTAGTGTAGAAGAAAAGACGATATTTGGGATCGATATTATCAATTGATGGTAAAATTCTTTCTAGCTGCGCAATTTCACCGAACCAATTTACAAATGTACAGTTACTCTTTGAGATAGTTAATTGTTGTAAACTAAAGACTTTTAATAATTGTACATATTGGATTATATTTTTATACTACTTAATCTCTTCATATTAGTCTTGTTTCATCCAATATAGATGAACGTATTGATTATATATTTATCAGAGTAAATTAACTTTTCGGTCAAATCACCAAAACTTTTGTATAAAGCTGTTACTCATGAATATTCATTTGAAGAAAAGAACTTCGAGGCAATTGTCATGAAATGTACTTCTCATTATATTATGTTGTTTTCAACATTCTCAACATACAGATAAGCTTCTGCTTTTTCATGTTTAGAAGATTACATTTCTCATACGTTAACTTATCATATCAAATGTTTGCCAAGTGTATATTCATTTATTTTAAATGGCAATTTATGTAATCATCATTAAATTATCCTTTTTGCAAACGCATTTTTTCTAATAAAGTTCTTTATAATCTGAAATGTGCAGCTTATATCTATTTATATGTTAGTCTTATGGTGAAGGTCTATTTGTGATTTAAAATAGGTCATTTTCAGTCAATATAACACATTTTAATCTGAAATATGTAAATAAATGTCTACTTAAAATTTTGTCATATTTGATGTAATCATTATTTTGTTGGAGGACAGTTTTCGCATTCCACCCTTACTTCTTTGGCTGGCTGATTCTCCGTTTACTTAAATGTAAATAAACAGAATTATATATTATGTTCATAGCATAGATATTTGTTTTACTTTATATATATAGATTGGCTATCTTAAAAATTGACGTAACAATTTGAAGAAATAAGTTTGTGGTAAAAAATATAGATCCTTTCCAGATGTTTAATTACCGCTATAAAAAGAATGATAAAAAGAACTATACCGATATACTTTTAAATAATTTGTTTTATAATAATATGTAAAGAAGTTAGCATATTCTTCATGAACGTAGATTGGCTATCTGAAAAAATGACGTAACAATTTGAAGAAATAAGTTTGTAGTCAAAAATATAGATCCCTAATAAATTATTAATTACTACGATATAAGTGACTAGTAAAAAATTGATATTAGCATATTTTTAAATATATTTTTTCTCTATTAATATATAAATTAGTTGGCAAATACTTAATATTTTAAATAATATATGTTGACCACAAACTCAAAATGTACAACATTTTCAATGGAAATATTTTAGATTGCCATTCTATGTATATATTGATTAATTTCTATGCTTTACTGCTTAATTAACCATTAATCAATGTAATCATTGCACAAAAACAACAATAAAAGCTTTTAAAATGGTTTATTTTGAGAAATAATCGTTCAATAAAAATTAAATTACTCATATACAGATGAAGCAGAATCTACCAATCAAAAATCTCCAGAACCGAGCAACTAACCAATTAGAGAGTAGATATCTCTGGGTGTGAGAATGTCCTCATAGTCCCTAAGTAGCAGGGAAGTCACCATCGCAGCGTCATAGTAAGCTGCGTAGAGTTGGCGCTGTGCCAGAATCAGGTAGTGGTAGGCCTCAGCACCGCGCCAGGCCTGATCGACCAATCGGCTGTCGGAGATACTCGCTGCATCCTCCTCCAATAGGCCGGCAAGAGCGGAGCTTGCCTGGCGAATGGTGATTGGATGAGATGAGATGAGAGTTATAGAGATGAAAGTAAGTAAGCATGTCATCACTCGCTACAGTAGCCGTTCAATATACTTACTGCAAATGCTGTATTGCTGTAAGAATAGTTGTTTATTCTTAGTGTAACGTTTTTTGGTGTGCAGTTTTATTAAAAAGGAGCGAACAATTATAGGCCCGTTGTATGTATTTTAACGTTTATGGAAAAGTTTTATTTTAGGTATATATGATAATTGGTTAATATACATATTTCAGGATCATGACAATATTAAATCTTTTGGCTATCAGTCTGTGCAGTTAGTTTTATATACATAAATTGACGATTTGGTTAAGCTTTCGTATTCGTGGTTGTAGTATCGATCGTTTGATTTTAAAATAATGATAATTTTTTAGGTTCTTGCTTAAAATTGCAATATTTTTCGACTGTTCTTAGATATCATTTATTACCGCTAATTTTACAGTAAAAAAAACAGTCTTTCTATAACACATTGTTACAAAATGTAATGCTTGATTTGATTAAATAGATATTTGACATTTAAATAACATGCACCAATCAGACTACAGCAAAAGATAAAATTAGTTTAAGTATAGCTTGAAACTGACAGTAAAGGTATATTAGACTAACCAATAAGAATTTGCACAATGCGATTTCATCAATGAAATACTATCTAAAATAGACAGCTATAATCGATAAATTAATCCGAGAAGAGCCCTGCTGCTACAGTGTCACCGATGACTCACCTCTCCACCCTTCCTCGACTTAGCTTTGGATTTGGCCTGGAGTTTATTCTGATCGTGATACTGCTCAATGAGAAATCCCGTGAGAACGAACATCTTCTTCAACTTCATGGGTGGCGACCGTTTCTTCACTTCTTCAGTAGTCAACTTTAGTGGCAGCGAAAGTTAAAGATAATATAATAAGTGTACTGTTTCCTTAGTTAATTAATCAGGAGAACTGTGAATACTTGAATTTGTGAATTATATCCAGTTTGATTGTTCAATCCAATCAATCATCCATAAATTCTAATTTCTTAACTAAGCGTATATCTTTATATAAAAAATGAATATTACAATATGAAAGTTATTAATACAAGTTATTTTTAAATTTGTCCAATACACAAAATTTATAAATTTTATAAAGGTATTAAAAAATATGTAATTAATTTAAATTATTTACTATATTATTATATTCATAATCGCTTTTAAATAAAACCGATAATTCCTACAAAAAGTAGAATATTTATACTAATGGATTGAAAATAGATTCTCATATTATTAGGCATATCATGCATGTATATTATATCACGCCAGATTTCATCTCTTTTAAAATGTATGTTTAAATTATAGTAGTAGCCCTAGTCTGCCGAACGCTTTTTTTATTTTCCAATATCTAACTTGACGCTTTGTTAGATAACTACATTTTATGAGCTTATTTTTTGTTTAGTGTTTGCTGAATTCGATCTTCTAAGTAATATCGGTATTTTTTTCATAGTTTCCAGACAAATTCTGTGTATATTACCTACAAATCACACAAGGTTTCCTAGATATTCACAGTTAACAATATGAATACAAACCGACAGTAAACACACTTTGTACATAATCTTGGCGGCCTCCAAGAAGCGACCGGCTTTTCTATAGAGCTCAATCGCGTGGACCAATCGATTCTTCTCGAGAAGATGCTGAGCGTAGTTGGCCAATAGCGTGTCAGTCTCGCGAACATTGTGCTGTCTGGCTAGATCGATACCCGTGTTCCATTGGTTAAGGTGGACACAGGTGTCGATGGCGTCTTTCACACGATTGCACTGTTGGAGGAGCGAGAGATAACACGGATTCGTACGACGATTGGAAAGATTAATATAAATGAATAATAAGTCAAGCGATGAACAAGCAAGGCTCTACTGATGCGCTGCTTTGACATAAAACGTTTAAAAAACAATGTGAAAACACAAATGTTAGTGTTTTTGTATGATTCTAATTTACCCATAAAGCAAAATATATGAAGCGACAAATGTCCAGACAATTTCTATAAAAAGTACGTGTATAGAGGGTACTACAAATAATACTGATGATTATTTTGTTATTCATTAATATTTTATTATACTTGAAATACATACATTTGTTATGCTTATAAAAAACATGTTTTTATTACGAGAAATTAAACGTATTTTTTTCAAACATAAGCTTTGTAAAGGCAATATAGATATTTATTACATAGCTTTTTCAAATTAATTATTACAGAAAAAATCATTTAAACAGTGAAACAGTATACCTAATAATACCCAGAATTACTGTTAAACAAAGTTTAATAACTATCATATTAGGAAACAAATAATTCACTGCATAATAATTAACTTCGAACTTGATGATAAATGAAATATAGTATATAGCATTATCATACCATTTCCATATTAGGTTTTGGGTTTGAAATGTGGTTTCGTGATTTTTAAAATAACTACTACTAGATTACCTCTACAACACACTTCCATAGAAACGAAGATCACCATACCCACCATTCATCCCTACAAGGTGACTTAGAGATCCTACACGTCATACTACTAATACATGCTTATCACACACCTTGACAAAAGCAAAGACAGCCTGTGCGCACATCCCAACGGAGGCAAACATCCTCGCCATCTCGGGGAGGATATCATGATTATCCGGCAGTGCTTCGGCCAACTTCTCCAGACCTGAGTAGTCTTCGAGGATGTAGTAGCACTCAGCAAGGCGTTCCTGGTTCCGTCCCTGGACGAAGTAGCTCACTGCCTGTTGCCTGGAAAGTGGATTAAATGCTGTCGATGAAGGAACGCAGATTCGTGATGGCAGGAGATTGAGTAAAGGACAAGAATTAGACATAATTCAAATGAACGTGATTCGCCGTTTACATCCATGATTAACTGTTTTTATCTTTAATATTTGTATCGTGCCATTTATTTGCAGTAGTGACTCAATCGTTATATGCATCATTATGTTCGATATGATTACATTTAGTAATGATCACAGCGACCAATTATTATTCTAAGTGCACATTATTCTACTTCAATGTGTCTATCCTGTAGGCAAAGAACACTTCGAGAGAAATCAATCTTAGAGATAGACATCAAACACGCATCATTTATCTAGATTGGAATATTATATTAATGATATTAAATTAGTTAGGCATGCCCTTTGGTTTCGGTCGCAACTAACATTAAGGCGGATTTCAGGCGAACACCTGTCAACTTGTTATGAAATTACTTACTTCCGCATATTATGCTTCAATTTAAAAGTACAGTTAATGGAATAATTTTGCAAGTTTTATATAATACAACATTAATGCAATATATACATATAGTAAGTGATGTAACTAACAGATAAATGCAAGAGACTAAACCGTTTCTAATAATACCCATTTCTAGCTAACCTACGCAGCTACAGCGACTAATTATATTTAAGTAATTAGTGGCAAACTCGTTGGATGAGAGAGGAAACACCTATTAAGCATATCGAGCTCAAGTTGTTCAGTTTTCTCTAACTATGTCAGAGTCTATTACAAAGAAATTTAAATACAAATAGTGAAGAGGCAACCTGCGTTCAAATATAATTATATTAAAACCATAATTTTAAACTATCGGTGAATTTTCTAATCACAATGTAACTAATATCACTTATTCACTACAAACATATAAAACATGTACAGTGCTGTGTATATTTCAACAATGATCCCAATTACGGTTAATTATTATTAACTAATTAATCAACGATAATAAATATAATGAATAATATGTATAGCACAATACAAATTAAGCACACGATTTAACAATGCATTATGTAAAGCGTAGTAAATAGCAATGTTAATTATTGTTTGTTAATTTAATACTATAATAATATAAATATTTTATGAAATATATTTTGCAAATGTTTTGAATGTGTGGTAATATATTATACACAAACATTTAAACATGGCCAGATTATTTACCTGTGTTTTCAATCAATCATAAAAGTTGTAATGTTTATTATTTACGACTAGTCACTATTAAGAATATTTTATTTACAACAATTATTATGCTATTATCGTATTAAATATGTCCTTCAATATTGTACAACTTTTTAGGCGGTCAGAGGGTTGATTTGATGCTTCTAGATTTGAGATTCCTACTCACCACGTGGTTATAATAGCTCAGCCTACTACGCATGTATGACCAATGCACAAATATGCATGTATGTCTTACCACTTCTGTCTGTCGGCGTAGAAGATGCCAATGGCATTGTAGGCCTCCTCAAGATCAGCGTCATTGCCACCATCACCGACCTTCATCAACTGGACCACGCGAAACCAGTCACCGAGTCGTTTGCGCAGATCGATGGCTAGATCCCGCCGGTCCAGGTCCAGGTAGGTGCGCTCGGCCTCCTCAAAGCGATGGAGATAGGCTGCCACTTCCGCCTGGTGGAAGAGAACCGGGATAGAAGAAGTGATAACATGTGTGTATCGTGATAATATATAGCGAGGGCCGGGTGCAAGCCGGCGTTTCGATTGTGTCGCTAATTCTCATCTGAGAGAGATACCCAATTGGTCCTTGCTATATTCTGCGTGGTATGTATTCGTTTTAACTTGAAGCTGAATCATTATTCAAATAATTGATTGTATTTAACGACATAATACAAAATGTGATTGTGTAATTTAAGATGTTTTAAATATTGAACCAAATAATTCTCAATATAAACTTTTATACATACAGGACAGACTATAAAGCGGTGAGACGTTTCATTTTGCTTCAATCGCATCTTTTGGTTGAAATGTGTAAATACATTAAAATGAAAGCTAATATTCAAATAAATATCCACTAAAAAGTAAAAGTAAAATGATTTTTCAAATGTATATATATACATAATAGGTATATATAATAATTAAATATAATTAAATAAGTAACCAGTGCAAAATATAGTCTAAGATTGTACCTTTCGTAATATATTCTAGTTTATATACATTAAATATATTAAAAAGTCGACATGATTATTAGCATTGTACTTTGAACTATACAATCCTGACCAATCAAACTCTTAGCTCGCTCAATTATATTAAATATTACAATAACACAAATGCCTCTACGTTCGGCTGTTACGTATTTGGTCTAATAATATGTGGATTGTTCTAAAATAGGTTTTACAAGTTCAACAAGGACGAACACATGTCTTCCATTTTGCTTGTACGTTCACTGAATGTAAAGGGTGTTAATTAATAAATAGATATTTACAATAATACACCAAAAGCTTTTTAAAACCAAAAAACCTATCCAAAACGTCAAAGTGTTATACCTTTTAAAAAGAAATGTCATAATTAGATTTAAATCCGTGTTATAGTCAATGACTTCCGAAATTGTGAATTTAGACGAGTTGTACTTTTAGAGAAATACAATGGTTACTTCAATTCATCTATATCGACCAAACATGCCATTTATTACCGAGACATATAGCTTTAACCTGAAGAAAACTCGAGCTATTTTCATTATTATAGGACAGGAAATAATTTATTCTGTGGCTTTTATGACTAGAGTATTTATTTATGAGTATGTAAGTCGTGGCATATTCTGCCTTCAATACAGTTGGAATAAAATAGTATTTTTGAGCTTAACTATAACAACGAAAAAGGACGGATGGAATTTACAAAAATGAAGTTCGTGAATTCGTGCGGTTTAAAAGCTCGACCTAGATTTAAAATTGAAATTATGAACCACGTTGGAAGAGAAGATTTCAGTCTTTCAAAGGGAAGTTATTTAGTAGCAACCGAAATATTATATTATGCACGAATTTATATAATATTATAGTGTTAATATAGATAGTTTTGTGTGTGGGCATATGTCTACATATCATGAAGTAGGTTATAGCCGGGATGTTCACGTAATTGAGGTGTCATAAGTCACATATAATTCATGTATATTGAGAAAAATCTCGACTATACAATATTATACCACAATTTCCCAGTCTCTCCAATATAATAATCAAAACTATCAATTTGTAATTAGCATTATACATAATTGAGTCGACTAACAATCAATTTTAATCAAGCCGTATAATCGAATCCTGCTTTGCAATCTTGATTAGTATTGGCCACAGAGGAATAATGGACAAAAATTCAAACTTTTATTGGTTTCAAATTTTCTTCCATAAAAAATCGTTTTATTTTAATAAAATTTGATGTAATAGCAAAAAAGTTTAGTATTAAATACTTAGATAAAATTTATTAAGAGCAAATATAGATATTTATGTAATTTTAACATACGTAAGTTGTCTGCCTCTAAAATATTAAATTAATGTAAGTATATCTAAAACTGTTTTACTGCATAATTAACTGCAATCAAGTATTAAAACAATACTTGGCACAAGCTTTTGGAAAGCTGAATAGTAGTATTAAAGTGCATTGATAATCAATCAGAGTCGAAGCTCTGTATATAATTACTCTCTGAGTATTGGCCTTATGGTTATCGACAATTAGTTAGTGTTTTTTTCAGGTTATCGGTTTAATTAATCTATAATTAGAAATACTCTCAAAGAGTACTAATATAAATACAAATAATAATAATATGACTTTGTATATGGTTTTCCTATATTTATAAATATAAAAATTTGAGTATTTGCTAAACATATACACGAGTATAAAAACTATATTCTTGTGTGTGATATTTGTATATTTAGTCAGGCAACATAGGTTGATTTTGTTGCCCGATATATACAGTTCTTGGAGGGTACATCAATCAATATCAGCAATTAATGAACAAAAGCATTCGTTTTCCAATTATCAAACTCGCTCACGCTCAAAGTTAATAATTGTAAAATTCAGTCTTTCAAGTAATATCTGCCTATAATATGATATGACTTTCATGCAACAATTAAATGTAACATATTGTGTATAATATTTTCAAAACCAACACTATACATAATTGTGGCAACAGTATACAATCAAGTAGGTATGATGCAACAATATAACTTTGGGCGGGTCCCTTGAATGTTAAATTAAAATGTAATACGGTATAGACAAAATATTGTTTACCTTTTTAAAATATATTGCATGTAATGTTTCGCAAGTTCATTCAAGAAAGTAGTTAAATTTAGTTTTAAAATGGAATATTAAAATAATTTACGCTCATCACAATGGAAATATATTTTAAGCGAGTTCTTCGCCTGGGTATGTATGTCATATTTCTTTAATTTACACATACATATTTATATTAGTATATCGTTGTCTTTGTCCCAATTGAGCTGTCCTATAGACAGGATATTTATAAATATCCAGAATATACCATAAATGAATAACGCCTAAAACTTGAAGCGATAACAATTCTATACAAAGTAAATGTACGTATGCATATTCATTCATCTGACAATGTAAAAAAAAGATAAGTAAACTAAATACAGACAGGAGCGTAATAAAATAAAATTTAGGAGAAAAACACCATGAAATGCAATCATTCCGTAACAATGTATCCTTTAAAACAACCTCGTTCTGCATTGTATTATAATACCGTGTTTGCTACGCAGCTAACACACGGCTTACTAAACACCCATATTAGTTATATGGCAACCCCAGCAGGCTGCAAGCAATATTGCAGAAGAATGTGTTCCCATTTCAGATAGCGTAAATGTGCCGATATTGTTACGATATATAATGGTACTGTGTTGGTAATGTTTGAAGATATGCTACATGGTGTTTCGTCTATATCTTATAGTTGTAA